>JZLH01S0099740.1:29513-52281 GCA_001188425.1 Eucidaris tribuloides
GTGCCCCCCCCCCCCGACCCGGACGGTAGTAGTAGTAGTAGTAGTAGTAGTAGTAGTAGTAGTAGTAGTAGTAAGTAGTAGTAGTAGTAGCGAGTAGTAGTAGTAGTAGTAGTAGTAGTAGTAGTAGTAGTAGTAGTAGTAGTAGTAGTAGTAGTAGTAGTAGTAGTAGTAGTAGTAGTAGTAGTAGTAGTAGTAGTAGTAGTAGTAGTAATAGTAGTCGAAGTAGAAGCTGTAGTAGTAGTAGTAGTAGTAGTAGTAGTAGTAGTAGTAGTAGTAGTAGTAGTAGTAGTAGTAGCAGTAGTTGTAGTAGTAGTTGTCGTAGATTTAGTCGTAGTATTTTGTTGTTGTTGCTGTATTAGAAGTAGTAGCAGAAGAATTAGAAGCAGTGGTAATAGAATAGAAATAATTGTGGACGTAGCAGTCGTCCTCGTAATCTTTATCATTATCATTTTTATTATTTTTCGCTCCTTTTGCAGAAATAATATTCAGTTATCTTCATATGACAATGGACTGATAAGCGTCCGTAGATAATTAAGTAAATAAAATGAATTCCGTGATAGTACTTCAAAGGATAGCTTATCACACATGGAATCGGGTTAAGTGGCGAATCTATAACTTCTAGGTTACAAGTGTTTAAGTAAGGTCTGTGACGTTCAGAAATTACGTGTAAAATGTCAATTAATCAAATTGTTTATTTTCATTTCCGCATTCCGCGAAACTTACCGATGTTGGTGGTGGTGGAGGTGATGTACTGCAACAATTGTTGCAGCACTTCCTACAACCTCCGACGCAACCTGGACATACGAAACCACATCCGCAACACGATGAAACAATGGCCACAATGAACTCCAATATTGCGCAAAACACAATCAGTGCGTTGATCGTTTTACGCCCGGTCTAAAATGGGAGCAAAATTAAACAATGCGATAAAAATATATGCCAGACAGAATGATTGTTAAACTGAAAGTAATGTAGAAGATTTTACTAATGTATACTTTGAAAATATTAATTCATCGCAATTAGAAAGATTTGAGGCAGTACAGTGTAGTATAAAATGGCTCTGTAATCATGCTGTTGCTATATTTGGGTAATTACCTTTGTTGATAAATTGTGCCAAACAGCAGAACAGAGCAAGATTAACTCAAGTACTATTAAACTAACCCACATGGAAAACAAAATACTAACAGCATCTGTAATTATAAAATGCAGTATACGCCCAAAATTATAGACAGTGTAAATAACCAAGTTAATATGTAACAAAGTTGAACTCGCCAAGAGAGCCACTGTTCATTAGTGTCTTCTGGTATGATTGTATGTATATAGCATACTAGTTAATTTATTTCTACAAGATTTGAAGCAAAAAGTGAATTTACCATTTTTCTTGGCATACAAAATAAAAGGTCAGTGAGTTAAGAGTTGAGTTGCAACGCGTCAAGAGCTAAATTTGAATTTTACACAGCCGTTAAACTAATTCAAAATTAAAGCTACATCCAGTGTCTGAAATCTAGACTACCGTTACCAAATACAATTTCAGCAACGGCACGAATTGTTAAAAAAACTTTACAACTTATGATTCCCAAATTGTAAATAATGTATTTTCTGTGCCTTTCTTTAGTTGATTCAAATCTGAGCAAAATAAAAAGCAGTTTGGTGTGCAAATAAAAAAAACACAGCCCTCAAAGGCAGAGCATGCCCTACAATTAATATTGTGTAAATATGCTGGTATATAGAAGAATATACCATCTAAGAACTTTTACCAAAGGCCATTTTCAAACAAAAGTGGACATGAGGGTTAAAATTAAAACTTGCAAGAAATCAATAGGCTTCAATATTTTTTTGAAATTAGATATCTTAGATGATAGTTTTCCATGAAAGTTACATACAATAATTTATTATACAACGTAACACAGTGAATTTAGTACAAGGGTAATTAATGTTAATGTGAGTATTTTTGCATTTTGTCATGTCACTCACGGCATGTAAGGGGGACCATTTGCCACAGAGAGGGAATGATTGATTGTGACTACATATGTTAGATAGGTAATCTATTTACACACATGTTCTAGAACTCATGGTACTCTTGGAGAACTACTTTGGTACGAATCCAACTATAACCGATAATGACCAGACACCCATGTCCAAAATTTGTCGTGTCACTCACGCACCGTTTTTAACCATAATTACTTGACCAATTGTAGAATTCAAATCAAACTGGTAATGACACATGCCAGTCCTACATTATACCTAATATGGTAGTCATCATCTACTCATAACCTCCAAGTGGGAAGATATGGGCCCTTAAGACTCTCAAATTGTCGTGTCACTCACGTTTGAAAATGACCCAAAGTAAATGAGCTACAAACTCGGTGTTAGTCGAATTATAGTGACCGTTAGACTTAATTTACATTATTGTTTCATATAGAGACAAAGACTCCAAGCATAGAACATACGCTAAACGGCTATTATTGTTATTATTTTTTTTTTTGCGCATTTATTTTACCGTATTGTAGGAGGGGTGCAAATGAGATTCCCTGCCTTTTAACGTTAATTTAAAGGCCCACTGTCATGGGTCAACTCAACCATAGAGAGGATGTCAAGTAGTCCTGTAATACAGGCACATATTCACGAACATGGACTGTTACGATACCATAGTGTACAGATTGTGGGAGGAAATCAAATGTTGCATTTTTCCACACTGTCATGGCTGTTTCCGTTGCATTATGAGTGTCAGTAGTGCAACCTTTTCATGAGTTTAGTCAAAAGAGGGCGTTGTTCTGTTCTGTCATGACAGTGGGCCTTTAAGACTTACCAATGACGTGTCACAATCTATGTGGTAACGCCAGCCCGCTGGATGACACGCCCAACCATAGTGATCATGCTCATATGAGGCCGCAAAGGAATTGACAAAAATTAAGCTGAATGACGCCAATGCAGAAATGATTGACATTGCCATGTAAACACGTCCCTGCAAAAAAAAGAAAAAGAAAAGAAAAGAAAAGAAAAGAAAATTGGATAAGCTGATGAATAAATAAATAAACAAACAAACAAATAAATAATCAAATAAATAAATTAATTAATTAATTTACTTAATAGATAAATTAAATTAAAATAAATTAATAAATAGATACATCATATACACACATAAATACATACATGCATACATAAATACATACATACATACATACATACATACATACATACATACATACATACATACATAAAATTTTATACTGTACATAAGTGAATACATGATGCATCAATATATACATAAATAAATAACAGATTAATCGATACATCATATACACAAAAATGCATATGTACATACATACATACATTCATACATACATAATACATACATAGTATTATATATTATATATATATTACTATAAAATGTACAATATATAAAATACGTATCATGCTAGATTAATAAATAATACATATATAGATAAATATAGAACATCAAATAGAAGTAAATACTAACATACTCAATAAATGCATAGGGGGGGGGGGGGGACGTAACATGCATGCATGCATACATACATACATACATACATACATACATACATACATACATACATACATACATACATACATAAATCAATAAATGAAATAGAAGAAATAAATAAAATGAAATGAATAAATCAGTAAATAATAAACAAATAAGTACACAAACAAATACAAATAAATAAATAGATAACTTTTCGCCAGGTATCGTCAACATTAGTTTAAAAAAAAAACAGGTTCTGCATAGTTTACTTTTTTAACAAATCTCACTTTCACTAATGAGTGCACAAATACAAATAAATAAATAGATAACTTTTCGCCAGGTATCGCCAACATTAGTTAAAAGAACAGGTTTTGCATAGATTACTTTCTTTTAACAAAACCTCACTTTCATAATACGTTTCCCGCAAGAAAGTGCCAAATATCGTAATTATGATATAAAGTATAAACGTGAAGTGTTCTCAAAAATCAGAAGTTTTATGACTTCACGTCGCAAAAGTTTTAATATTTATATTTTTCACCAAAACTATTTTTCTTTCTATCTTAATGTTTTATAAGATGTGGACTTTAACAGGGTATCATGATGACAGGACAAATAAAATAATGATTTTAATTGATATATTTTGTAAGGGATGTACGGGTGGATAACTGGCTGGTGTGGGAGGTTATTTATTCTGTTTTTCGCAAATTTTGTTGATTGTCGAATGAAAAGGTCACACATAAAAATCTCTTTATACACTTGTAATCTCCTTTAACTACAGCTTGAATAAACACGTCTCTTCTGCAATTGATATTATTCATTTCCCTTGAAATATTAATATTTTTAGTTTATTGTGTTTGTTTACAGTACATTCTGTCTCTTTTTTAGATATTTTCATCAGAGGTTCATGAACATACCAGGCTACGTTTGTCACGTGTTCCAGCTAAGACTCCCAGAATTCCAGTTGACAAAAAGACCTGAAAAGGAAATAATTATCATTTCATGTTAAAGGGGTAGAATAGTCAGCCTGAAAACAAATATTCGTCATACAATCATAACTTCTTGCGGATCCTCATCTTCCTGCTACTAATACTCCTCCCCCTCTTCGTCTTTCTTCTTCTCCTCCTCCTCCTCCTTCTTCTTCTTCGTCTTCTTCTTCTTCGTCTTCTTCTTCTTCTTCTTCCTTCTTCTCTTCTTCTCTTTCTTTTCCTTCTTCTTCTTTTTTTTTTCTTTCTGTTCTTTCTTCTTTTTTCTTCTTTCTTTCTTCTTCCCCTTCTTCTTCTTCTTCTTCTTCTCTTCTCTTCTTTCTTCTTCTTCTTCTTCTCTTCTATCTTCTTCTTTTCTCTTCTTCTTCTTGTCTTCTTCTCTTCTTCTTCTTCTTCATTCTTTTCTTCTGCTCGGCGGGCAGTTATCGATGCGGGCGTGGCGTCTTCTTCTCTTCTTCTTTCCCTCCCTCCTTATCATTGTATATCAACAGTGGGACTAGTAGTAAGTCGGTCGTAGTAGTCGTCGTAGTCCGTGAGTAGTTGTTGTAGTATAGTAGTAGTAACTAGTAGAAGTGGTAGTGTAGTAGTAGTAGTCGTAGTAGTAGTAGTAGTCGTCGTAGTAGTCGTAGTAGTCGTAGTAGTCGTAGTAGTCGTAGTAGTCGTAGTAGTCGTAGTAGTTGTAGTAGTAGTAGTAGTAGTAGTAGTACTAGTAGTAGTGGTAGTGGTAGTAGTAGTAGTCGTCGTCGTCGTCGTCGACGTCGTCGTCGTCGTCGTCGTCGTCGTAGTAGTAGTAGTAGTAGTAGTAGTAGTAGTAGTCGTAGTAGTAGTAGTAGTAGCAGTAAGTAACGTCCGTTGTATTACATAGATACTTACTAACAATCCGGTCCAAACCGGTGTAGCGTAATAAGACCACCATGCCTTTGTGGCAATGGCTGCAATGCCCAAAATGACTATGAGAGCTCCGAACATGATGTGCAGTATACCAGTTACCCGATAAGTTCGAAACTGTATCAAGACAAAAAGTTTAATTAAATGGCATTTAAATCTAAGGGTCTAGGAAGCGAAAGGTTTAACCTTAGATACAATGTTTATCATCTATTATATTCCTCATTGTAAGTTTCTTGAATTCTGGTTGGTCAAAAGTAAGTCACATGAAGAAAAATAAACACACTATTCTGTGAGTCTGGGAGACAATCGTTCTGAAACTACTATAGTAGTCGGAGAGTACAATATTAAAGTACTATTGTACTCTCGACAGCGGGATCGCGACTTGAGCTTAATTCAAAAGCCGAATGAATCGTGTGTGCAAACACATGTACCGTACGCTATTTTTTTCCGTGCGTGTACAAGACATATAGCGTGCTACGCCCGTATGAAAGTTTGGCGAAGTTCAAGATTAACACTGCGTTAAGTTCGTCATATTTGATTTAGGTTTAAAGTTAAAATAAGAATGAGGATTAAATTAGTGTTTTATAGGTTTATGACATTGGTACTCGACTAACTAAAGTATACGTTAATGGAAATGTATCCCTATCCGTACCGCAAGTAAAAATATCGCGCACACGTACTCGTAGGGGTTACCGTAATTACATTTCATTTTCCTGTTTTGTCTTTGTGTAATTTCCCTGTTAATTCGATGACGGATATAAAACAAATATATCCTATCCTGAGAGTCTCTGTTGTAACTATGACGCCCTCGGTTACGTTGACTGTTAACTATTACAGTCCACGTAACCTCGGGCTCGTCATAGTTTCAACCAGAGACTCTCGTATCAGTATACATTTGTATAATATCAACACATAATAGTTACTGTGACTGTTTATCAGCACGAAAGTGCTTTCCGTGATGTCTACCCGTAATCTAGTCCAAGTTTTCACCCTAATCCTAAGGCGGTATAGTCACTGTGACTCAGTATGGGTCTGGACACATAGACTAGCGTTTGTTTGGATCCTAGGGCATTCTTCTGAGACAATGTAATTTCCCAAATTCGCTATTTCGGGAACACTGATAATTCTTGCGTAATGGCGTGCCATAGAATGAGCTGCGCAGACAAAGAGCATGACTGCCCTCACTGTGATAAGGAAGACAATAGGAGTTATGGCTCACATTGTCATTGCGGTTTGTTTACCGAGCTTACACTATATGGCACGCTGTGACGCGAGAATATCTCCGTGTTCGGAGGATCGCTGAAGTTGAGAAAGTAGGACATTTGGGAAGGACATTGCATTAGAAAAATTGCCCTAGAATCAAAACGCCTTACTCAAAATCAATAGGCATGTTTACAAAGAAACATACATTTATGGGTTTGTTTTCCCTTCACCGTCAAAAATGAGAAAATCGACAACTGTTATCATCTCTCATTGAACAGTAGTGTTGTATAGCAAGGGGTTAAACTGTTTGAAATGCTCACGGCTTTGACATAATTGTAAAAAAAAAAATGAACATCGCTCTCGAACAAACACTTGTTTAAACTTTACACAATATCTGATCAGTTCCTTTAACGGGTTGTATGAAATTTTATAAAGGTTTTTTTTTTTCTACTGTGAATGGAAACAAAATCCTCGTAGCATATCAATTTCTAAACAACAGAAAACGCTCCTCCTCCGCACAGGTTATGCATCACTGCTCTCATACCGTGCTGTGTAGGAGGAAGCGACGGACTGCTGTCATTGTTCACATTCACACTCGAACGCATAATAATAAAGACTGTGTGCAGCTGGGAAGATCAGAATACTGAGAGAAAATGGTGTTTATGAATGGTTTTTGCCAATTCCGCGGGCCTTCTCCTAGCCAATAAAATTAGATTTTTACATTTTTAGAATCTTCAGACTTCCCGCTACACATACCTATTGTCAATATATTTATAGATGGCGCACTTTTATTTTATGAAGAGGCAAAGTCAGAAAAATTGGGAAAAGAAGGGATCTTCCACGAGATTTTTTTTTACCAGAAAGGAAGTCTTTAGAATCAATTCCGCGGGTTATAGCATTGACTTCGGTCACATATTTTGATCTAACCTTAAAGAGAATCCTTTGAATATCAAAAATCTCGTTTCAATAGTATAAAAAGCTTGTAGATTTGTTACAATGGCAAAAAATGTGCCAAAAACGACGGTTTTAGTTCCAGTTTACTGTAGACCATAAAGAAAGTAAAAGATCGCTTAGAAATTGATATTGGAGTTATTTTCATAGTAAAGTTGAAAAAATAAACGTTATGTAAATATATGAGATTTTAAGCAACATCAAGTAGGAAAAATTTGCTAGGATATCAACATTGATAACTGATTGAGATAGAATATTTTAGTGAAATATCACAAAGTAACACACTAACTCATCAACTAAATTAACAAAATGAAATTAATAAAGACCGAAACCCACTATATAAACAGAACAAAACTAACAAAATTGAACCATACACATACCACTGAGTCGTTACTTTCTGAAGTAGGTCTAGTTGTAGCCATACTGCGTTGATTCTGTACAGTTGTGTTCCCTTGACGACAGTGTCATATCTAGGTGGTTCAGACATAGTGCAAGATTTTATGAAAATGTACTTTTGCAAAAATATATATATATACCTTTCAACAGAACAGTAAAACACGCCACTGGACAAATTATGACAGAAACAAGCATAATATACTGTCCTGAGCGACACGAACTGATACACACGTCGATGTCAGTAAATCGATAAAGTGATTGTGCTATGTAAACTTAAATGACGCCTTTTGTTATGACTATGAACGTCAGTCATGTAGGCTTACAGACGTCAGAGCATTAGGTCATGGACAGAAATAAGTGATAATCACATATTAACTGATTAATCTGAAGCTAAGCAAATAGTGCAACCAAAGTACCCTGGGAGGTTACTGTCATTATTTTTTATTAATTTGTGGGAAGGTCTAAACGGCTTATTGCATGTAGAACTACGTACGGATTCTTTAATTAAAAAACAGTATCGTTACTCATGTCATTGCATTTATTTTATTTCGTATTTCAACCAATACCATAACCAAAAATATTTATTAAAATTTGTTACCATTGTAGGCATTTTAACGTTTGTTTGTTTGTTGTTGTTGTTGTTTTTGGGGGAGGGGGTAGCCATTTGTATAGTAATATTTTGTAAATCAAAACTCTGATTTTCAACCAAAAACTTTTGTGAAGAAGGTTTGGCAATCGTGCATTGCATATTTGAAATATTAAATATTGAAACAAACACTCAAACATAGTCGTAGTGTTTGGCCCATTTCTTTACTCAATTTACATCTAATGTCATTTGATTTGATGTGATTTTGTTTTGATTTGTTTAAAGATTGTGTCATTGATTTGCACGTCAAAAAACATCTATATGAATCAAATCAGCTGAAATCATATCTAATGTGAAGATTAATATAAATAAACACCTCTCATAGAGACTTGGGGTAAAATATTGAGTTTGGGTGAAAATCTGGACGGTTAAACTTCATCCTTTTTCAAACTACTAGCCAGCAATTTCAAAAAATCCGCGACGTCAAACGTGCACGTGCCGTTCCAAAATGGTCCGATCAGCCGTTAGCCAAAGGTCGCGCAGGGGATAGCCGTTAACCAATCAGAGGGCTGCGCTGGTCTTGCTACGGTGCACAGTAACCGCGATTCGCAGTTTGAGCAAAATTGAAACTCACAGAAAGAACAACATTCTGGTAACATGTCGTTATTAGTTTTTCTCATAAAACAACAAATTCATGACGTATCGATCTCAAACTTTCAACACACCATTTGTAAGTACTAAACTACCGTTTGGTATTGATAATGAAGGGAAGTAATGGACTTGCACATCCCTGACACAATCTTTAATGTCATATTTCAACAAATACATTGACCAAAAATGCATTCATTGTCATTGTACGCATTTTCCCCATTTTTTTTTTTTTGAGGGGTGGTAGGATTGGGAGGGGAAATCTATTTGTATTGTAACACTTGAAAACTCTTTGAAAACTCTGATTTTTTTTTAGCAGAAACTTTTGTGAAGAAGGTTTGACAATAATATATTGCATACTTGAAATATCACATATTGAACATGTTGAAACAAACACTCAAAATATAGTTATAGTTTTTGAAACATTTCTTCACTCAATTCACAACTTAACTACTCAAAGTCTTCTTGACACCTTTGAAGTGCCATGATGGCCATGACATAGCCGTACATATTAATGAAAGTTTGGCGAAAATCCACCGAAGAATAACAGAGTTATGAAGTTTCAAAGTTTTAATTTTGTGACGTCACATGCGAGCAGCTCCCCATATATCATGTGCTATACATCCCATAAATTGCCATTTTTTAATGGTTTATGATAATTGAATGGGTTTTTTTTTTATAGAAGCCTGTATGAAATAATGTTTTTGATAATACATTGAATGCACAGGTAAAATCATTTGTAAATTTCTGAGAAAACGGCATTTTATGGAATTAATACCACATGACATATGAGGAGCTGCTTGCATGTTACGTCACAAATCTAAAAACTTTGCCAACTTCATAACTCTGAAACTTCATAAATCTTTGGGATTTTCGTCAAACTTTCATTAATATGTTTCTCTCATTTTTCTGCTTTTATTAAAACCAACCTGACGTCAGGGTAAACCTTGCCTTTAAAGAGTCACCGTTAACACGTATTCTATATGATATTTTGACACCTAATTAGGATGTTCATCCCATGACCGAAAATTAATGTTCTGAGTGAAAGATAAGCTGACTTGCGATTTTTTGTCGGGATTTTGTCATTTATTGGGTAAAGATTACCATTTACCTCATTTTGAGGAGGAATTTGAGGAAATGTGATTCCAGTCGTTAATAATTCAATGTAGGGAAAATTTTACAAGCGTGTATGTGTGACATAATTAGTTATTAATTAAAGCACAAGTTTAGTTTTGGCGATTTTTCTTTTATTTGACAGCTTTATGCCCAAAGGTCATATCACTCCAATAACAGATTTTGAATGTATTTCGTTTTTTTTTATTAAAGGCGTTGTATAACAATGTTTCCAGTTAAAAAAAATCTAAGCTGATTCCCCATGCTACTAGTGTCTCTGATATTGTCTAAAAATGAAGCCCTGAAAAATTGCAGTTTAAAACGATCATTAAGTGCTTTAAAAAAGTGAGAATCATTGAGGGACCATTCCAACTTTCCCCCATAGATTGATGTGTTGCAGAATTTCCTATCGGCTGAGGATAATTAATGTGCCAATTTGAATCTGCACATATTGCACTAGTGACAGCATAACTGCCCAAACTTTTGTGTTCTAGGGTGTACATTTGTCTATTCAAACACTGTCAGAAATGTCAGATAGCAAAGTTCGACGATTTTTTAAACGTGTCTTCCACAGTGTTTTATAGCGTCTTTAATTAATGAAAAATCTCGGAGGGGTGGGGGAGGGACCTCCAAGATTTTCGACTATATTTTACAGTGCGACATCCTGAACGTTAATAGGGTGCTAATATAATTTGAATTATACCTCAGCAGAAAGATCAGACTCCAAAATCAAATGCAACATACAATCAATAAAAATCATGTATTTAGGGGCTGAATTTGTTTTTAAACGTGCGATTTACTAATTTATTTATTGACTAATTTATTTAGTACATGCAGTAGTAGTAGTAGTAGTAGTAGCAGTAGTAAAAGTAGCAGTAGTAGTAGCACTAGTAGTAGCAGTAGTAATAGTAGCAGTAGTAGTAGCACTAGTAGTACTACTAGTAGTAGTAGTAGTAGTAGCACTAGTATATAGTAGTAGTACTAGTAGCACTAGTATATAGTAGTAGTAGTAGTAGTAGTAGTAGTAGTAGTAGTAGTAGTAGTAGTAGTAGTAGTAGTAGTAGTAGTAGTAGTAGTAGTAGTAGTAGTAGTAGTAGTACTAGTAGTAGTAGTAGTAGTAGTAGTAGTAGTAGTAGTAGTAGTAGTAGTAGTAGTAGTAGTAGTAGTAGTAGTAGTAGTAGTAGTAGTAGTAGTAGTTGTTGTTGTAGTAATAGTAGTAGTAATGTTTAGTATGTGGTAGTACATTTCATGTGATGAGCTTTATTGTTGAACAGCTTAATACATATTTAATACGGTATTCAATGGCAGTACCATCCGTGTTGTACGTAGACTTTGTACACAGAAGTAATGGTTGGTTAGGATCGGTGACAAAATACAGATTTTTTACAAGAGCTTGTATCCCTCATCTCCCGAGCCATACCATTTCTAATTTTTGAATTTGGCCTGAAACTGAAAAAGCACCATCCAATAAGATATATAGATATTAAAAACACAGGCTAACATTGTGGAGCTTCAAATTAAAAAAAAAATTGTCAAACTTTGATATCTGTCGAGCTACATAATAGTGTTTGAATGGACAAATAAACACCCTAGCAGAGGCGTCGATCCGGGGGGGGGGTGTGGCAGGGGGTGGGAAAGCGATCGCCCCACCAATTAAAATATTGGGGGGGAGGCAAACGTATCCATTTGACCCCCAATAGTTTTGACAACTTGAAAAATTCATAATATGCAATACAAATATATGTTTTAAAGAGCATTGGAAAGCACTATAAGACCATTAAACATACAAAAAATTGTCAATTTTTCGGCGCACAAAACTCTATATTACAATTTGGCGCACGGAGCGCGCCGTTAATTTCGGACATTTTGTCACTTTTGCCCCCCCCCCCCATCCAAAACATGGATCAACGCCCCTGCACCCTAGAACACACAAGTTTGGAAATTTATGCTGACACTGGCAAGATATGAATGAATTAACAATTAATAATCGGGCCGAGTACAAAATAGCCTAGATCTACACACATATTCTTTTTATTCATGTTTTTTTTTATTCATTGCATCGCAGCCAGAGGCTGAATTGTACAACAATTACATAAAAATACATAAATACATGAAATATACACGACTATAAAAAAATAACATTGTCATGGCATTATGAGATATGAATTTCTTCGAATAATTGAATTCTTAAAGTTATTGTTTCAGTCTGACGTATAAATCAAACGAAATGTTGTATTTAAATATTTAAATTCTTGAAAGGTCTCAATATTATCAGAATCATATATTGCTTAATAACATAGGTGAGGGAGCTACCAGAACAGTGTGCTTATAGCCTATAGCATTGTTGTACATGTTTTAAAATATTTATTTATTTGAATTTTAATTTAGAAAGGACATAGGAAATAGTTCTGAAAAGATAGGATAAACAAACATACTGGTCTGGGAGTTTCCATACATGAAGTGAAAATTTTATTAAGATATGATTGAATTTATGGATTATTATTATTCATGATTTATTTTAAATACAAAATATAAAATGCATCCATTAAAAATACAGTACAAAGTTAAAATACATGAACGTCATATTGAAAAAAAAGGTACTGCAAAAAAATGTATATTACACATCATACGGCAGTTAAATGAGAAAAACATATTGCACAAGGAGTACAGTTAACAAATATGTGTAGTACATGTTGTATATTATTAGTATTGTTCTGATATTTGACTATCATTGCGCAGCAACCATTCCCATACAGAATAAACGATGATTTTGTACAATTTTGATGAAAACATATAAATAAAAAACATGGGTTTAACAATAATGATAAGTATAGTCCTACTTAATGGGTGAAATACTTAACATTTAATGGTGGATTGAAATTTGTGCTATGTCCCAAACAAGGTGGCGACACGAAAGATGTACCATTCATGTGTTAGCATTTAACAGCCTAATTAGGTATGATAGGGAAGAGCGCGTCTTTTGCAGCGCTCCTTTCTACGAAAGTTCTGTATACGAGGGGCGTTCGATAAGTAATGCCCCTGACCCACTTCCAGTTGTTTGATCTAGCTGAAATTTTGCACATGCAATTATTTATATCTCTATAGATTAAGTGGTAAATTACAGCTCTGAACTAATTGTGGTTTCTGATTTACAGGTGTTTGAACTGAGTCAAGTGTGAAATGGAGCCTGTTGAGTGTCGAGCAGTGATCCGGTTTTTGTATTTGAAAGGACGCACACCACGGGAGACTTTTGATTAAATGAAAGTAACTTATGGTGATGATACCCCATCATATGACCTTGTAAAACACTGGCATCGTGAATTCAAACATGGTCGGAACTCTGTGGAAACAGCTCCCAGATCTGCATGGTCGCCCCCTTCTGCCATTGATGAGGCATCTGTCCGTCAAGTTGAGGCTGCCATTTTGGAAGATCGACGCATAACTCCATTTCACACTTGACTCAGTTCAAACACTTGTAAATCAAAAACCACAATTAGTTCAGAGCTGTAATTCGCCACTTAATCTATAGAGATATAAATAATTGCACATACAAAATTTCAGCTAGATTAAACAACTGGAAGTGGGTCAGGGGCATTACTTATTGAACGCCTCTCGTAGGAATGGTTGCTATGCAAATTATAATATATTTAATTATTTACACAAAATGAGAAGAGTTTGGTTGGTGTATGCATAGAATATAGTTTAATGAAATAAATACATATTTTTTTGAAATTGTAAAGCCGTGATGGAGATCAAAGAATTTGGGAGTTGATATTCATTAGCATGCAATTACTTGAACTTGATTAATGACACGAGATGATGTTTCTTTACAGATAACGGCTCGTGATAAAACCACTTTTATAGAGATAAGGATACTCAAGACACTTCGACACCCCCCCCCCTCTCAAATTTAAACTTGTTAAATTGCTGGATGTAAGTTTAACGATTTTATAAAACAGGAAAAATATTATGATAGAGATTTCACAATTTTTCCCAAAACCGCTCGCTCTCCACTCTCGGTCAGAGTAAACTTGTAGTTGTCAAAAAATGGACAATTTTGATAGTAATATAGGCCTATGTACATAATTCTCTCCTCCCAATGTTTTCTATCGCGCAACTTCCATAATATTTCTTTATCGCCATCTTTGCCCCTCATAAGTTTGTGTTAATCGCATCATTGTTTTCGACTCCTTGTTCCGACGGGTCTTCTGTTGCTTCATCTGGCGTAAAACCCTGGTTGACTTGCCCTGGTGGATATGGCATGACAGCTGCTCCAGTGGCCTGCCCGACCCCCGCACTGGACGGGTTAACAGGGCCTTGTTGAACAGTGAAGAATGCTGGTTGATTGGCGTATTGGGGTCCACCTAAAAAAAGAGTACGAGAAGTAAACAGGCGTACAAAAAAGGGTCAGATTGATTGCCAATGATTGTCACTTTTCAAAAAGCGGTCGTATTGAAATGTATTTTTTTTTCAGGGCTTTATGTTTTGACCTTATCAGAGGCACTGGTGTCATGGGGAATCAAGTGGCTCAGATTTTCTTTAAACTGGAAACTTTGTTAAACGATGCCTTTAACTCTTTCAATGCCACAGAAAATACAGCTTTATGAACATTGCGTGTATTATATGGCTCATATTTGCACTTTCGGCACTGTACGTGTTAATATCAATATCCTGAAGATAAATTTTAATACTGTGTATATCTGTTGACAAATAAACAAATGTGAAGGCAACATTACTTATGTTTTTCCTGCTTTGATAATTGTACTCAAATGTACGGTGTGTATGTAAATGCGTTTATCTAGGATGTATTATTTCACTTGAATTAATTTAATGCGAAAGTGAAAAAAGTGAAATCGATTTCAAATCAAAATGTTGGTTTGTATACCTTGAACTTATTTATTTCTCCAGTTCTCCTGCTTTGATTATTGTACTTTATGTATGAAATTGGTGAATTTATGATTCATGATTGTTTCACACGAATAAATTTGTCTGATGCAAAGGTAAAAAAAAAGTAAAGTTAAATCAAATTCAAATGAAGTGTTGTTCTGTATACCTTGAACAACGACGTTTCCCCCTTGAGGAACTCCATTGAAAGCTACGGGCAATGCCACGCCCCCTAACCTCGCGTTCAACAAAGGTTGCCTACCAGAAGAGAAAAGGTTGTAGTTTAGTATTCAAACGTGTCTCCAATGCGTAATAAACAATAACTGTGGGAGGAGGGAAGGGGTAAGAGGAGGAGGGTAAGAGGGACTACAAAGATGCCAATAAAACATTAATAGTTGGATATATTGGAAATGGTCCAAGTGTGGTAGTAGTAGCAATAGAAAAAATAAGAAAAAAAGAAGAAGAAGAAAGAAAAGAAGAAGAAGATAGAAGAAAAGAAAAGAAGAGAAGAAGAAGAAGAAGAAAGAAGAAGGAGAAGAAGGAGGAGAAGAAGAAGAGAAGAAGAAGAGGAAGAAGAGAGATAGTAACAAGAAGAAGAAGAAGACACAACAGCAAGAAGAACAAGAACAAAAGACAAGAACAACAAGCAGAAAATAAGAAGAAAGAGAGAGGAAGAAAGAAGAAGGAGAGAAGAAGAAGAACAAGAAGAAGAAGAAGAAGGAAGCAACAAGAAGCGAGAAGAAGTAAGAAGAAGAAACAAGAACAGAACAAGAACAAGGAGAAGAAACAAGAAGAGAGAAGAAAGAACCAACAAGTAACAAGAACAAAGAAGAAGAAGAAGAAAAAGAAAAAGAAGAAGATAATGAAAGAAAAGAACAAGAAGAACGAAGAAGAAAACGAAGAAGAACAAGCAAAGAAGAACAAGAACAAGAACAAAAACAGAAGAAGAAGAAGAAGGTAGTAGTAGTAGTAGTAAGTAGTAGTAGTAGTAGTAATAGTAGTGGTTTTACTGGTAGTAGCAGTAATTAGTAAAGAGTATAGTAGTATTGTAGTACTAGTAGTAGTAGTAAGCTAGTAGTATGTGTAGTATAGTCAGTATAGTAGTAGTAAGTAGTATAAAGTGGTGGTGGTAAGTAGTAGTATTAAGAAGTTGTAGAACAGTAGTTGTAGTAGTAGTGGTAGTAGGTAGTAAGTAGTGAGTAGTAGTAGTATTAGTAGTGGGTATGAAAGTAGTAGTAGTAGTAGTAGTAGTAGTAAATAGTAGCAGTAAGTAGTATAAGTAGTAGTAGTAGTAGTAGGTATAGTAGTAGTAGTAGTTAGTAGTAGTAATAGCTAGTAGTAGTAGTAAGTTTGATATAGATTCTCTATCATCATCACATCACGATCATCATCAATCATCATCCATCATTTTTTATTATCGTTGCTTCTGATGTACAGTATTTCAGTTACTATCATCATATGACCGATGGGACTGATAAGCGTCCGGTAGATAAATAGGTAATAAAAGTTGAATTTTGTGATTGTACTTCAATAAGACATGTTTTCTTACTAAGTGGAATCAGGTCAAGTTGTTTCAAGTTTTTTAGAGGAAAGTCTGTGGAAGTTTAAAAAGTAGCGTTTGAAAATATCAGTTTCCGCATTCGCGCGAAACTACCAATGTTGCTGGTGGTGGTGGTGAAGTATTGCAACAGTTGTTCAAGCAATTCTACAACGCCTGACGCACCACCTGCACATACGAAACCACATCCGCAACGAACGATGAAACAATGGCCTTCAATTCAAACCTCAATCTGGCGCATTAGCCACAATCAGTGGCGATTGATCGTTTATCGCCGCGGCCTAAAATGGGAGAGCAAAATTAAACGTTGCGCATAAAAATGTATGCTAGAACAGAATGATTGTTGTAACTGAAATGTAGGCCAAAAATGTATTTCTTGGGTATGTTATACATTTCCCTACTCTACATTAATTATTTTTCATTCAAACAGCAATGCAGATCCATTCAAACCCAATTCAAAAATATAATTTAATCGCTTAAAGGGAGAAGGACGCCAGCAACTAACAGACATAAGTTAAGAACAAAATGAACATTGTGAATATTGTGAGAACTTATGGTACACGTTTATACAATAAATAAGGGGTACTGTGTGATACTCACCCTCAGCAAGGCCCTATAAATTAGTTAATATGTGTTTATCTACGCTTTTCAAGTTTTTACCCCGGGATAAAACTGTGTGCAGAAAGCAGCATGGGGGAGGGAGCTTATCGATTCAAACAGTGCATACATTATACAAGGATTTGCGCGACTAACACACGTCGGTGGCATGCATCGGTCCAGCGCATGGTCACCTGCCAGACCTGTGCACGTGCGATCTGAATTGTTGATCAAGACTCAATTTATTCTTAACTCATGCGCTGTAAGTTGCTGGCTTTCCTTCTTACCCTCATCCACCCCTTGCTTTGGGCAGCCGCCCATTCAAATTAAATTTGTTATTTCTTCTGGTAATGGGTCGAATACAGCATTTCCTGGATTTCTAACGCAATTAGGCGTGTGCGACCTCGATGGGTCGAAGTCGAAGCAAAGTGAAAATCGCGATTTCATTCTGTTGCTATCAATGGTGATTTACGCTGATATGAATTGATGCCAAACAGAGCGAGATATACTCAAGTACTAGACAATTAACGCCTCAACATCGAAAACAAATAGCCACTTGAAGTTATCATAAAATGCAGGATACGCAGCCCTATCGAACCCTGTAAATTAGCCGAGTTAATAAATGTAAATTATTATGTAACAGAGCTTCCAACTCACCAAGGTAATCAACCCCCTTCTATGTCGTCAGTTCCATTAGTGTACTTTGTTTTGGGGGGGTAAAAAATATTGTATCATGTATGTAATTTTATGTCATATTCGTTCATTTCATTTAGACAAACTTTGCGTAAAAGCTTGGATTATCATGTTTGTATATATCCCGATGGAAATACAATATAAGACAAGATAGTGAAATTGACATTCTAAACATATATCCATCATTTACATACAGCAACATACGCGTACGCAGGGGGTTTTGTTTGGGGTGTCAACACCCCTCACCCCACTCCCCTTTTAGCAAAAAGGGGGTCGTTAATACCCACCGAACCCGCACCTTCCTTTTTTTCGCTGAAAATAGCTCCAAATTTGTCAGAAAAAAAGGTGTGTTTTAATCACAAGAACACATGAAATAAATGCTGATTACTTCACTTCAGCTGGCGATAAAAGTTTTGGCCGTGCAATTTTTTTTTTTTTTTTGAGGGGAGATTCTTTTGCCTTCCCGCCTCCGCCCTACCCCCGCTCTGAGCGACTTTTCGGCGGCTGCGTGACCGGAAAAAAATATTGGCCCTCGGATGTGAAATGAAATAGTTTCGTCTTTTCTAGGATTTGGCCGCGGATGAACCCCCCTTGCTAAAATCCTGCGTACGCTCTATGTACAGCAATCAGTAAAATTTGATGAAAGTTCAACTGAAGTATCATTACACATCACTGTAGGGCTTTACATTACTTTTGGTTGGACGCGTAACTAAATTCAGAATTCAAAAGTTAGAAGCTAGCATCCAGTGTCTGACAACCAGCCCCTACACTACAAACGACCCATTTTCCCAAAAAACAAAACAAAACAAAACAAAACAAAAACAAATAACTGTACAACGTGGGAACCCCAAATTGTAAACATTGTATTTGTTTGTTTACCTTTCTTTAGGTTGAATCAAATCTGAGCAAAAAAACAGTTTGGTGAGCAAATAAAAACGCAGGCCTTTAAAGGCAAGCATGCCAAAAAATTAATATAGTGTAAACACACAGGTATATAGAAGAATATACCATCTAAAAATGCTTACTAGAGTAAAGGAGCTACAACACAAGTGTTGAGTCGCATAAATGATTGTTAACTTTGATTTACATTATTGTCTCCTAAAGAAAAAAATCCTATTATCTTTGTGTACACATTTATTCTAATGTATTGTGGAGGAGTGGCAAATGAGATTAAAGGTAGGGACCGCTATTTGCAAGCTCCTCCATAACACACAAAACATTATTTACTCCTTAGGCTTATTTATTAAGGACTTAGCCTGTGAAAATTAGAATAATCGAATTATCCACGATTTTGAAACATGTGCGAAAAACCAGATGTTAAGTAAGGCATTGTCCAAATCAATGACCTACTGAAGATCCATGGTATATTAGCCTGAACAACAGTACTTCAATAACCAATGTTGTGCTGGCATGAAAGGAATGCAAGTCATCTACGTGCCGGTGACAAACCAACATGCATTGCATTGTGGGCACTATGGAGATGAGAAAAGAGACCGACATGCGCTGTCTAAAATAGACTAGTACTACAATCAGAATTGTTGTGATCTCGCGAGACAAAAAATCAAATTCAATCAAAACGTTTGCTATAATCCCACTAAAATTGCATTTCTAGCTCCTACACTTTGCCGAAGGGTTCTAAATAGGCATTTTCTTCTAAACACAACAAACACAAGTAACACCCTACCTTTTTCAAAACACCATAACTTTTTTTTCAGAAATGGTGTTTTAGCAAAATGATCTTGCAGGGGTGTTTCTACACTAATTGACTAACTTTCTGTGAGAAAATGTGTAATTTGATATGTCAATGCACGCGAATGAGTGACACATATTGAAAAGCAAAAGTCACTTTTTCAAAAAAAGTCACAAGGGTCATTGTGAGGAATTTGTGATACAGGATTTTGACAAATTCTGTTTCGGTGAATGTTTTAGCGCTAAATTTTTTTAATGTTATTCATGTCATATTCGTTTTAACCCGCTTACTCCTCTATTGAACAACTTTACCATTTTTGCGTTCAAGTAGCTCAATTTAAAAATTGGCATCTCTTCCTCATTTTGAAACTGTAAAATCCAATAAGTGCATTGAATAAAAATTGAAATCGTTTATTTTTCAGCAAATTGTATCTTAACATTTTGTATGAACATAAGAGGTTTGTAACCATGTCATGGTTGAGTGGAGTACACTCTTGAAATAAAGCAACAAAAATACCGATTGTTTACCTTAATTTTGGCATTAGAGATGACTCCTGTGACTTTTGAAAAGTGGCATTTTTGGCCTTAATGCATGCCTCACTCATGTGTGGCTTGACGAATTAATCACATTCACACAGAGGTTAGTCAATGAGTGCAGAAATTACCCCTGCCCTAAATTGTTTTGCGAAACTCATTTTGTTAAAAATTTATGGTCAGTTTGAAAAAGGGGTAGTTACTTATTTTTTGTTCTGTGTATATACCAATGTATTCGCACGATGTGTTAAATTTAGCCGTGAAACAGACACAAGTGCCTTTAATCTACGAACTTACCATGACAGTGTTAGCATTCGGTGAAGCTACCCCCGGCCCAACGGTTGACAGAGCCTATTCATAATAATAAATGTTCAACCTCATAGAAGCGCAACGAGTTGACAAAATCAAAGCTGAGCGCACGCCATTGCAGAAATGTCGACATTGCCATGTAAACCAGCTCCCTGCGACATGAATAAACAATTAAAAATATATATATATAAAAATGAAAATAAATAAATAAATAAAATAAATAATAAATAAATAAATAAATAAATAAATAAATAAATAAATATAATAAATAAATAAAATAAATAACTTTTCGCGCAGGTATCGCCATCCCCGCATCAGTTACCATTCTAAAAGAACAGGTTCTATATACTTTATTTTTTTTTAACAAACCTCACAAACTTCATAATGAAATTTCATACAAGAATGAGGCCAAATATCGTAATTATGAGTATAAAGTAATGACCGTGACGTGTCCCTGAAAAATCAAAATTTTATGAACCTTCACAGCGTTGCAAAATTGTAATATTTATTTCCACCCAGTATTTATCTTTCTTATGTTAATCGTAGGATGTGGACTTTAAAAAATTCGATATCTTGATGACAGTTTCCCTATAACTCAACAAAAATAAAGTTAATCGATATATTTGTCAGGGATGTACAGGCGTATGCTGGACTGAAGTGGCGAGGTTAAGTGATTCCTGTTTTTTTGGGCAAAATGTTGATTGTTGAATGAAAAAATTTCACAACATAAGAGTCAAATCTCATTTCAATACACTTGTAAACATACTTTAAATACAAAACCTTTTTTTTTGAATATTCACCGTCTCATCCTGGCAAATTGTGTTAGGCCTTTCCCTTGAAAATGTAATATTTCTGTTCATAGAAGTTTGTTAACAGTACGTTTTGTCTCTTGTTTACATATTTCTTAAGGGGTTCATAGAACATACCAAGGCTTACGTTTGTCACGTGTTGCCGCTAGGACTACCCAGCATTCCAGTTAAGCAAAAAGACCTGAAAAGGAAATAATTATCATTTCATGTTAAAGGGGTAAAATAGTCAGCTGAAAACAAATATTCTTGATAACAATAAAATTGCTTCTTCTCTCTCTTCTTCTTTCTTCTCATCTTCTTCTCTTTATCTCCTCCTCCTCCTCCTCCTCGCTTCTATCTTCTCTCTTACTTCTTCCTTCGTCTTCTTCTTCTTCTTCTCCTCCGGTTCCTCTTCTTCTCTTCTTCTTCTTCTCCTCCTGCTTATATTAATGCCAATTGCTATTATCATCGTCAAAGTAGTAGTAGCCAGCAGGCAACAACATATGGGGGTAGAAGTAGTAGGTAGTAATGAGTAGTATAGTAGTGAGAATAGTAGTAGTAGTAGTCAAGATAGTATAGTAGTATAGTAGTAGTAAAGTAAGTAGTAGTAGTAGCTAGTAGTAGTATAGTAGTAGTAGTAGTAGTAGTAGTAGTAGTAGTAGTATAGAAGCTAGTAGTAGTAGTAGTAGTAGTAGTAGTAGTAGTATAGTAAGTAGTAGTAAGTAGTAGTAAGTAGTAGTATAAAAAGAAGAGTAGTATAGTAGTAGAAAAAGAAGAAGGAGGAGAAGAAGAAGAAGAAGAAGAAGAAGACAGAAAGAAGAAGAAAGAAAAGAAAGAAGAAGAAGAAGAAAATCGAGACGTGAGCGGACGATTAGGACATCGCGCCAGTTGTAGTTAGTGGAAGTTAGTAGTAGCTGTTGTTGATGTCGTTGTTGTAGGCAGTTAGCAACAGCAGCAGTAGTATAGAAAGTAAGTAGTAGTAGTAAAGTAGTAGTAGGAGTAGTAGTAGTAGTATAGTAGTAGCATGCAGCATCACCCCAGGCAGCAGCAGTAGTAGTAGTACAGCAGCAGCAGTAGTAGTAGCAGCACCAAGTATAGCAGTATAGTCAGTAAGTAGTACGTAGTAGTATTATAGTATAAACTAGTAGTAGTAGTATATAGTAGTAAGTAGCAGTAGTAGTAGTAGTAGTAGTATAGCAGTGGTAGTAGTGGTAGTAGTAGTATTAAGTAGTCAGTAGTAGTAGTAGTAGTAAGTAGTAAGTAGTAGTAGTAGTGTAAGTATAAGTAGTAGTAGTAGTAGTAGTAGTAGTAAGTAGTAGTAGTGTAGCAGTAGTAGTAGTAATAAGTAACATCCGTTGTAAATATACATAGATCTTACTAACTAATCCAGCCAAACAGGTGTAGCGTAATACGGACCACACATGCCTTGCTAGCAATGGCTGCACCGCGCAGAATGAATAA
>JZLH01S0099749.1:6202-36198 GCA_001188425.1 Eucidaris tribuloides
TACCGGATCACGGAGAAAATAATGGCTTTGGGAATGCTAGCCCCCAAAACCGCGGGGAAATTTCGACGGAAAATTTAGCCAGAGGCGAAACGCTGTTTACCTGTGTGCAACAAGCAAGGTTGCGATGTTTATCAAACATTCTTTAGAATTCACTTCAGTTTGTGACGGATTAACTACTTATAACGTATTTTTAGACAGATCTATCTTGACGTAAGTTAAGACCCGCAACGATGAAATATTTCGATATCTTCTACTCTCCATTTACGTGGAAATGTTTTGTCAATTTGCAAAAATATGGGTTAAAATGTTATCAGATACACTTTTTTGTGTATACAATAATAAACAACGAAAAAAAATTAAATTAAGGAGTTATATCAAGTTATCAAATACGTAATAAAAGTTTCTTATCTAACATAGTTACTCCCTTTGTAAGATGTACACACAAAGTTACTTTACTTTTTCATGAGTGTTCTTGGTCGCTTCAGATGTTTTCTTGACAACGTTTAAATCACTACATTAAATACAAATTTTGTTCCAATATACACTGTAGATGAAGGAATGTAAAACAATTTACAAATTAAATCTGTATATTTTTTTCTAGTGATCAAACACAGATATTAAAAATCTAACGAAAGTGGTACTGGCCAGTTGATTACTATTTTTTAAACAAAAAAATGAAGAGGTAGTCGGCTATTGCATGTAATGTAGAATATTTATCGTGGTGCATTACTTAAACATAGCTGAAATTGTAATTATACAGTAAGTATTTAAAGAAAGCTAAATGAATATTCATTTCCCCCCAAAAAAGACACACTTTACGTAAAGATTTTCTTCGTTAAGTTATGGAATTGCAGTGTACGTAAGTTTTGGAATACCTTAAAGATTTAAAATTCATTTTTCATTTTCATGTTTCATTTCTTTTACATTTCATGCAATTGTTTTATTGTCTGGGTGTATTTATTTCCTTCTTGTGACCTTTTATTTTTGCAGTTGTATTTATGTTCAAAAATCAAAACGTAGACTTATTAAAGAATAGTCCTATGATCTAAGTATGTATATCATTGTAATTAGATGGAAGAGGGGAGCTTTTTGCTATCAGCTCGATAATTTAGTTTTCTAAGATACAACACATAATCTAATGTGTACAAGTTACCAACCATTCCATGATCCCTGGAAGAGGTTTCTTATCCATTATTCGTATATGCTGTTTGTATTTACCATACTAAATTTTAAAACACTGAGCAAAGAAGAAAATAATAACTAAAAAAGTCATCCATATACATTTTTAGCATCATAAGCTTCTTGTAATACACTTTATTCTAGAAAACAGTGAAAACATAGACCTATATTGAACGTGATCGTATGTTGAAATTGATATTTTATTTTTGCATGCCGAAATCGATACTTTTCTTCCACCTATTTTTTCTCCTTTTATTGTTAAATCGCGACTGGATTTCCCAATTTTTGACGGGGCTTTACTCGGGTCAGCTTCATCCGAGGAGGTTGGCAAAGTCAAACGTAGAGAGGGAGATTAGGTAGCCCAGCTGGTTCCTTTTCAAAGTGTGTTAGGATCACCGTTACGGGCTGGGTGTGGGATTTCAGCGGAGCGGGTCGGACCAAAAGGCAACGTTAGCAAACATTAGAAGTACCAGCGTACTCCAGGGAGGATCACGGCCATAATGGGATGCAGATGAAGCTAAGCAGTGACAAACTCTCTAACGAGTCTGCCCTGATTCGTAAGGCTAAAACAGACCACGAAGTTTATTGGAGAAAAACTTTAGCTGCAGTAGAATACACGAGATACATTTAGAATATAGCGAACATCAAATTTAAGAGGGAAAGCGGAAAATTCCGTCCTAATGTGTATACAATGATCAGAAAATTATCAATTTTTATGATAATATATATATATGTGCAAAGATACTGTACAAGCAGGGGTGGCGCCAGGGTAATATCACAGGGAGGGCAAAAACCGATAGGGTGGCGAAAATGTTAAACAGATCTAAATTTCATGAAGTTTACTGCAAAAAAATCCCATGATTTGCTGTAAAATGACAATTTTAGGGGCGTCGCCCCGTGCTCATCGGTGGCGCCGCCCTGTGTACATGTAGGCCTACATCTCCATTCTGATGACATCGAATAGGAAATGTATCTAAGAGAATTATCGAAATATAGAGACAATTCGATTTTATACCAATACTGTTGTATTTGTTCCCAAACTTTACTTTTAGATAAAGGGGATGGCATCCTCCGTGTGTAAGATGTTTTTGTTTTTAGGTAAAACGGAACGAAGTCAGACGAATCGGTGAGAATTCAACAAATCAGAAAAGGGATAAAAAAGCTATAGATGTTTGAATCTTGCGATAAAAATTACGGGATTATAATTTGATAACAACTCTGTTTTTGTGACTTTGATGTGCTTGTGCATAAGCATCTTTTCCTAGACATTGCACAAAATTGGATCATTCCTTGCCTCAACATAATATACGCAGACATAATAGCCACCATGGCACCATATAGGCCTACACTGTACTTTCAAATCAGTTATTGCTGAAATCGTCATTCTCCTGCAGTAATATAGATAAAAGTGTGCAAGAGTTGTGTACAAGTAATTCATTATTGCATAATCACACATATTAATGTGAGTTTAAAAAAAGACAGTGTTTACAAGTTTAAAAGATGATAATTTTCCTATTCATCTTTAAATATTTATTTCAACTTTTATCTGATTTGTTTGACTTAAATGTTCAAAGTTTTAGTTCAAGGGCAACTGCATGTCCTTAGTCGGATATCATTCCCAAGCTTTACACACACTCTTAAAATTCCCGGGTCAGACTGACTTGGAAAAGGAATCCGTTGGGGGCACACTCGGAAAAGGGTCCCAAATTCCAGGACAACTTTGACCAAAGTCTGAGCCAACCTGACCTGGATCTTGGTCAAAGTTGACCCGGAATGTAGTTAAACCTGACCCTTTTCCGAGGGTGCCCCCAACGGATTCCTTTTCCGAGTCAGTCTGACCCGGGAATTTTAAGAGTGCAGAATGTATTTTTACTATAGGTAAACAAACCATGACACTCAAAAGGGTAAGTATGAGTTCTCCCTACTTCTTGGTTCAACAGGCACATTATCCTCACACTAAAATGGCACATTTCACCTAATTTCCTTCTCATTATAGGTAAAATAAGGCTTGCTTTCTTAATCCAGACCGTTTGATTGGTTATCAATGACGTATTACTGGTCGATGAGCAGCGAGAAACAGAACGGAGCTTAATTGCTTTTCACCGTTGTAGCATATTGATCGCCTGATTAGCACCGTTGCACCTTTGCTAATCCTATCAATAATACGCATCAAAGAAGAAGAATTCACTTTCTTAACCTTTTTGGCACAAAAACAGGATTTCGGTAATTCCAGATTGAAAAGTACACCACACACTCTTGATTACAAAATTAAGGTGATGAAAGAGAACACTCCGATGTTTCAAGCGATTGATTGGCCTGATCACTTCCCCTTTTAGCATTTCTTTTTTTATCAGTACGGTAATGAAAACTCAATTAACGAACACTTCCAGTAAGGACGGGGATAAGCCTAATCCTATACCGGAGTAATCCCGTAAGGTTTTCAATCATGTGGGGTTTAAGCTCTGCGATGTTTTCCCATAAAAGAACGTAATTTGTTGTGTCGCAAATAAATCGTTAACTTCATCAACATTAGATTAAAGATCTGTTATGTTTGAATAGCGATGTTAATTACGTGACACCTTCACTGGAGTGGATAATTGTAACACTATAGTTGGACCAGTAGGGCCGTGGTTGGACTGGAAACAAAAGTACCAGGCAAATCGAGTTCCTAAACGTGCCTTTACCTGGCCAGTGGCTTTATTTTGACGCTGCATGGATCAGCTTGATCTTATTCGGCTTTGCATAAATACAGGTGCTCAAAATCTGATTAAGGTGTCGTACTCACGACGCATTTAGACAAAAAGGAAGGAGGGCCTTCGAAGAGCGTGCCCTTTTTGTTCGAATGAATCTCCAATAACGGAGTAATTTGCACCCAAATTTAACAACAAAAAGGTATTATCATTATTCATTAGTCATTACCTCCTACAAAGAAAATCTATACGCCTTACAAATGTTACATGAAAGGCTGAAAGAGAATATAATTAGAGATGTAAAACATCACCTATACATGATTCAATTCAGTCTTCTTGAACTCTGCCATAGGGTTGTCACGCTTTCAAATCGTTGCTTTTTGTGTCAACCACTGCAACCCCTTGAACATCCGTATAGTACAATTTAAATTGCTCATTATATTTCGCACATATATTTTCTTTATTTTTTCTACGATATAATCGCAAATGATAACAGCATAGATGTTAATATCGATGTGAAATTTATATTTTTAATTATTTTAATACCGATATTGATATAATCTTGATATTAATATTGATTAGATATTGGTACTGATGTGGATATGATAATAAAAGTGATATCCATAAGTCTTTTATTGTAAATTGAAATTCACTTTGATATTGAGCGTGATATTGATGGTGATAGTATCGTGAAAACTGATGTTGACATTGATATTGACAGTTATGTACTGAGCAACAAAATCAATTGTATTGTAATGTAAGTTCTATGCTAGGATTTTTTTTGTATCTAGGAGACAATACTTCAAATGAAAGTACATGTCACTATAACTCCACTAGAACTGAGTTTCTATGGCTTTTGTAGTCATACTTTGCTAAAGATTCTAAGATGGTTGTCACAAGTCGAAGGTATCGATTTCTTTTAATTACCATTTTTTCTACACAATATTTACTCACATGCTCAATGTTAATTTTAGGATGCAAAAGAGACGCTTTATATACTTTAAATGAAATTTTTACTTGTTTTTGCTAATTTACTCAACGCTTCTGGCCAACAGTAAACACGTTCAACGTGCATGATTCATTTGTGATGCAAGTGACATTGCCCTTCTGCCACTCATCATGAACAATACACTTAAGTACAAACAGAACATTTTCTAGACCGCAAACTATCGTAGAAAGGTTGTTGAACTCCAAATTCCAGATTATATAATTAAGTCACGTAGCCTACTATCAAACATCTTTCTACCCCCTCCCCCAAGTATACTCGTGGACTCAAGATACGTAAAATACAATTAAAATACAATACAATTTCGTGTATTTTACAGCGAAGTGTATGTTGAAGTCATTATTTAACATTGTGGAAGGCTTAATTTAGAAAAAAAAATTGTCAAACTTTGATATGTGACCTATGTAGGAATGTTTGAATGAACAAATAAACAACCTAGAACACAAAACTTTAGACAGTAAATTATGCTGTCACTGGCAAAAAAAAAGAACAGACAAAATCGTCACATGAATTAATAGCCTGTGGACAAAAATTCTATAACACAGCACTCTATGACGGAACACTGGAATGGTCGCTCATTGATTTTCACTTTTACAAAGCAATTAATGATCGTTTTGAGTTTGAACGACAGCTATTTCATTGGTTCATTTAATTCATTCATTCATTCATTCATTCATTCATCCAATAAGGTTTTATTAAAAATCAGACATGGCAGCCATGAGCTGAATTGCGTATGATTATACAACATTGTGCAAGTAAGAAAACTTAGTACATCGAAATAAAAAATAACAAAACATACATAAAAATCATAAGTACAGAGCAAAATTGAGGCAGCCTGTCAAGCGCACTCGATCCTTCTTTTTCGTCATTTCCAGACCTTATCAAAGGCACTTCAGTAGTAGTATGGAGGATAGCTCAGGTTTTTAAACTGGAAACATTGTTAAGTGATGTCTTCAAGTGTCTAAAATGTATTGTTAATTTAGTCTTGAACACCATCACTCTTGACAGGGCACAGACACAGAGGCCTTTATGCGATTCACTCTGTAATCTGAAGGTTATTAATAATTGATTATTAAATTCTTGATTAGCAAACAGTGGCCTATGCGCACATCACTCTCTAATTTGAAGGTGATTAATTGATTTTTAAATGTCTCAAACACGACTGTAAAAACGATAAACATCCCAAGAACAAGAGGAAGGCGTGCATGCATGTAATTCCCCACAGTGACGTTGTCTTCAATCACGCGTTACAATCAATATGTGTGGGATTATCGCAGAATAGACAACAAAAACAACAAATTCAACGAAAGTCAGATGTGTGGTTAAAAAAATGACTTAAAAACAATAAAATCCATTCAATCTCATGATATTAACCTTCAAAGTGTTACGCACTGTATACTTCGGAAAATACTAGGTGTTTATTTCTTGCAGAAATCTTTTTTCTTGGGTTATTTTCAGAACTAGTATTTCTTCAACGAAAGAAAACACGGTGTAACTCTAATCTGTTCTTCATCCATGCCACATCATGCATAACTTTCCTCATCTTCTTATCGTGTGGCGGCGCAATTTCACCAGAGGACTGTTCTCCTCCAACTCCTTGATTTGACATCATAGAAGTACTCTTCCAAGCACAGTAGTAAAAATGTGTCATACAAGTGATATATTACATGTTCATAAATGACTTACAGCCCTCACTAAATGACTCATACAACTGGTAGGTGATCATTTTATAATTTGGTGTTTTATCAGTTTGTTAGTGTGGGTGTGTGTTTGTTTGTCTGTTTGTTTATATTTGGTGTGTGAAATGAGAACATTATTGATCAGAAAATGAGCTTCATACTATTTGATATAGCTGAATGTTTTTAACAACAATGTAGTCAAAATGACACTGTCAGAAGGTTTATACTTCTGCACGCATTTCTTTCAACATACACGTGAAAATGACTGCAATTAAATTGTCATTGAGACACAGTCTGAAAAAAATGCCCAAGAAAGTACGATAATAATGGTTTATTAAATAGAATTTAACACGCCCTGCACAATCAATAAGTAATAATAGTAATGAAACACAACAATAAAAATAAGAGGGTGGAATAAACTTGATAACGACTTCAATTGGGAAAAGTTCGTTGCTGACATTAAGTAATGATGCTTTATTGATGGATAGATAGAAAGATCGATCGATCGAACGAACGATATACAAATGAAAGATATATAGGCCTAAGTAGGTAGATAAACAGATAGATAGATAGATAGATAGATAGATAGATAGATAGATAGATAGATAGATGGATGGATAGATAGATAGATAGATGGATAGATAGATGGATAGACGGATAAATGGATAGATGGATAAATATATAGATAGATAGATAGATAGATAGATAGATAGATAGATAGATAGAGTGATAGAGTGGTAGATAAATAAATAAATAGATAGATAGAAAAATAGATAGACAAACTGACAGATATATACACAGTTAGATACATGTAGCTAGATAGACAGATAGATGAAGGCGGTAAAAGGGGGCCTTCCTAATGATGTAATCCTGAAAAGTGTTGGTATACACCAGGCGTGGGCCAATAATGACGATGTTTGCATGAAAAGTACAATTCCCCCGGCAGCGAACCACAATGACATCGTCTAGAGTAGCTCATGCAAATCTGCCCCGAAAAACGCCACTATTCAGGTTGAAGACACGCTCATTACACAGTGATTATGGAGTTACCAAAACAACGGCGCTTATGCCCGCTTCGTCTTCCAGATGCCCTTCTTTCATGACTACACATACCTCTTATACTCGAGCTGATTTCTCTTACGCAACATAAGTACAAATTTTAGATATAATTCACGTTTTGTTGCAATATCCCGGGGTTATTTGAATAGGGATTTTAGAGAATAAAAAAAGGAGTAATCCTATAAAGGGTGGGTCTCGACGCAGAGGGCTATAATACGCGGGAAACCTCTAACTGCAGTGCGTGGTTATTAGCAGATAATCGCAACACGTCCCTAAGAAGTTCTGTAGTGATTCGGGATTGTATGGATGAGTAAATTAAGAGTGAAATTGCTTAAAATGGGTCGACTCTTCTCACGCGCCATCGCAATACAGTTCGACATTTCTCTGCCCTACATGTACGGATATTAACCCACCTGTAATGTATTATAGGATACGTGTTTGTTAGCGTGTTCAAAGTAGAGATAATATCAATGAGCAATATCCTTTTCCGAATGATGTTAAAACGGATAAATACATATCAAATTATTATATCAAAGAAGTCATTTGTTACAGCTTACCATGTGTGCAGTTATTTTCAAATTAAGACAAAAATATTGTTTAAAAATGATTTTCATTGTTGTTGAACGTAGAACATTGCGTAATACCACGTCGAAAGGTTTTGAACTATGTCTCTAAAAACACAAAACGCTGTGGTTAAAGTGAATTTCTAGTAAATTTCATTCTTTACGGTGTAGATTTCATTCAAGATCGCTCCTTAAAAACTAAAATGTTCTACAAATACAGTTATGTTGGCGTTTTTGTTGCGTAAAGCGTGCCGTTCGCTCTTTTGTCTCTAAAGAAAAAAAAAGTTCTTCACATGATTTTGATCTATAAGTGTCGCTCTCGAAACGCAGATTTTAATCCGAGCACTGTATGTTTCCAGATGACTATTAGAGTCACGATACATTATAGGCCCCCAAGAGTAGATTTTCGTTGATCAAATCGTGTAACAGTGTTACAAATTTGTTGACTATCATGTAAACGCAAGGCACTTAGGAAAATGTAAAAAAGGAACGGTTACCTGATATTACATACAGAAGAAAATTAAATTATCTCGTTGATAATTAATTTGAACAAAATCGATCACGATTGAAACACGACACCTTACAACGCAATAACGTGACCAGCAGAAGACCAATTTTGCAGTTTCTGTGCCAAAATCCCTAATCGCAGTTCACAGAAAAAGAATCCAGGTTAAGTCATGTTCCTTGTTGGTCTTCTGCTTTTTCGTTTGATTCCCTTTCTTTTCTTCTTTTCTTTTCTCGTCTTTTTTCCCCTAGCGTGGGTGATGGTGTATAGGTTCAAGCGCAGCTAATCCACGCTACACCCTTCTCTTGTAACTAGCCAAAAGAAACAAATCTACTTTACTGTTTTCCAAACACTGCTTTTGTAACTTTGCACTCACACAAGCTTGTCGTATTGATCGGTGCTAATCTAATCGTTGCTCGAGGCTATAAGGGAAAAAAACGACACACGCACGCACACATACACACAAACATACACACACACTGAGGCAAATGAGACATCACCAGTTACCTTTTCTGAAAACGAAGTCGTACAAACGACATATACACAGAATCCTAGAATTAAGATTAGGTCTATGTTGTAGATGGGCTTAATTCCGCAAAATTGTCGCTACAGAGAGTCATCAGTCTTTTCAGCAACAAAAGACCATCATAAGACAGCTTAGAATATAGAACTACCGAAGTCTGTGAACGCCGTACAGATACCTTCTGTGAATGTACCACCCGCAATGGATCAGAAAATGGCGTCATTTTTTATTGGTCTACATCCACCATTGTGAGAACCTCAATAATTGGCAGATTTCGGCATTCATCAATACTTCCAATTCTACATCCCATCTCGTTAACAGACATACGCCCTGTCTCATTAGATTCAACTCTTAAAAATACCACGCCATTATAGCCCGACTTATCTTTCGCTTACATTTTTAACAGTTATCTAATAATTGGACCGGTTCTTCGATTGCTGAAATATAATCCAAGGCTTTAGAAAGCCGCTCTTACCATTTTTTTTTTCCTTTTCACTTTTTTCAGACTGTCCAGTCTTAAACAAATTTTCAACATTGCTGTCACTCCGTGTGAAAGAGCAGAGCGACCGTAATCTTCTATCAGGCCTCCGATGTAATACTCAAATGCGATTCACGGATTAGTGCGCGAGTGAACATACCCTATTGTGTAGCATCTAGGCATTTGCTGGTAAGTTAGCAAAAATGGCTAATTTCTTCTAATCCTTTTGTCCTACAAGGAGGATTGGTGGTGGTGGTAGAATGGTGGTAAGTTGTTGTAACAAGCTGGTTCGATTGTGCGAAAACTTGTAATCCGGGAATTATTACCTTGCAACCAGACAATAACCCATCAACTGGATAACTCACACTTTCTCCTTGAGAACTTTTTACAAGCCCCATCGCACACAATGAGTCATAGTTTGCCAAGCACAGACCAGACCAAAGGTCAGTTTAACAGACAAGACATCACGAAGATGATGAAGATATCTCGTTGGTTGTCCAGCAGAAGGACCCTAGCATATGTTCCCGGCAGAAGGGCCTAAATTGTGTCCAACTTGCAAGCCATTGGCATGTGACATTTTTAGATCCTTCTGGCAGTCCGTTGAGTGAAAATATCAAATAAGTCAATATTTCTCAAATTAGAGAAAATTTATTGTTAAGTCCCTTCTGCCGGGAACATATAATACTAGGGCCCTTCTGCCGGACAACCGCCCAATTATTGTCACTTGACATGCAACTCCTGGAAACTTTAAAATTGCAAATTAATAAGCATTTTCATATATAAAAAGGAAAAAAAGCAGATGTACATTCATATTTACAAGTCTTCGTGTCTGTGTGTGGTTGGTTGTGTCGGTTTGTCAGTTTCTTTGTCTCTGTATGTCACCTAATACATGTATTTCTTTTTAAACATTGCAGCTGCAAATTTAAACCTCTACATTTTACATATACCACTTTACTTTTCACTGCAGTGTAAGTTCTTTTCCTCTTAAGCCCATTATCATAGACTTTGCAAACATACTCTGTCTATTGTTAAACTCTTCTTTCCTACATGGGCAAGGATCAGATTTGCTCTCTCATTCTATTTACTAATGCTGCACCTGATAAAGATGAGTACTATTACTCTTCTTTCAAAGGTCACAAATCTTAGCGGAAATCTCTGCAAATCTCTGAAAACAATAGAACTTCGTTAACGGTTGCAGACTGCAGAACAGCGCGCTAAACCCTGTAATCTTCTTCTAGCAAAACAATATCACCAACCCATTTCCTCAAGTTTTTCACCATTCGTTGTAAAACACGAAGAGATTCCATTGATGTGTGTATTCAGTATCTATCGCAACGTATCGGTGGTTCAATTCATTTGGAATGCGGAAATTTCAACATGTAGACCAAAACAGAAAAACTATTTATACAAACAACAACACGAACATGTTTGTGTCAACTAGAGCAAAACACAACAGTTAAGTTAAAGTATAGGAAATACAACAATATTAAAGTGCATTCGATAAGAAAATATTTTTTCGAAAAAATAGCTTCAATTAATTTTTTCAATATATACCAATATATAAACAATTCAGGGTGGAAATTATTATGTTCTTTATGTATTGTTCCGTTAGTCGATCGAATATAAGTTTTGGGGCAACGAACTTATACTTTTAAGATGAATCATAATTATGTGATCCAAAGTTTGTATTTCATTGACGATGCGTCTTACAGTTCCGTATGCGAGTTTATCCTCTAAAAGGCACAATACGTTATAAGGAAACAACATTTTTCCAAATCTTTCTAACTACCAATATTGCTTGTAAATATAAAACTGAATCTTAACAAAAGAAACCGAACGAAGAATTTTACAAATATATATACATGTGTGAAAATGAAAAGGAAATACAGTGCGAAAACGCATGGACATGAAATACATGAAGTGGTATATTGTCCTGGAATAATATGTTGGTTTGCTGGTCTATTTTCCACGCATTACAAAGTATAGTACTACAGTCAAACCTGTCTTAGCAGCCACCTCTCTATAGCAGCCATCCTGTCTATAGTGACCACTAAAATGATTCCCCTAGAGATAAATCATGTGACCACATTTTTGCTTCCCTTGGCTGGCCACTATAGACAGGTTTCACTGTAGTTAAATAAAACCTATAGGCCCTAAGCAGAGATCAGAAGAAAAAAGTTGCTTAAGGGCGGGGCATCTTTTTTGCACGCCTAAAAATTAACATTGTGTAAATACAATGGCATTTAGAAGAAAATGCCATTGGGAACCTTTAGCAAAATATGGGAGCTAGAAACACTCAGTTTAAGTGGTATTATAGTGACCGTTAGACTCTGATTTGAATTTTTCTCGCGAGAAAAAAATTCCTACCATAGAACGTATACACTAAAATGGCTATTGTCTTTCTTTCGCATTTTTCAAATTCTCGGTAATTACTGACCCCCAGATTTCACAGACATGCCCTTCATCAATAGCCTAAGGGCATGGGTTATCTTTTCCCGGTCTGGGGGGATGCTTGCAAATGAGATCCACTGCCTTTAAGGTGGTAGTCCTTAAAGGAAAAGGTGTTCGGCTTGATACAATATTTCAAAAAAAATGCATAGAAATGCACAGTTTCTAATTGATATTCCCCGTAAGGCAGTGTCCCTTCCCGATATTAATATACGCTTTGAACGAAAATTATTACTGTTTTGTTTCAATATCTATATTCATTGACAATATGTTAAAATAGAAACTATTATATTGAAGTTTGATATGTTCAATATCTGCTTTCATATCAGCATAACCTTTCCCGAAGTTACTCGGATAGTTAAAAGCTAAATATTGACATATTTAAAAACATCTATCTATATATTTTTGTACGTAAATTATGCAATGGCATATTTCATTTTTGAACATACAATTTATAGATATGGTCATATTTCAAAAAGGTTGAAAATTTCCCGCTATGTAAAACAATATCATCGTGTTTCCCAATTAAAATATATCGATTAACACAATATAATTATAATTATTTCACTGCTAATAATAATCTTCTGCTTCCTTGTTCTTGTTTTCTTTTTAAAGCATAATTCAAACCCATTCTCTCCAAGTTTCAATAAACTGGGAATTTGAAATAGTGTTCGTCGGTACCTTAATTCTATAGCAGCCAACAGCGGATTACTGGTACTGAGGATTGTACCCATTGGATAAGTAACGTGAACTTTTTTTCTGAGAGTGTTGATATTGTTGATTAAACTGAATGTGTGTTATGTTTTATAATATTTTTATTGAAACAATATCATCCACGTTGATGCACTGACAAACTGCAATTGATTATTTTTAGTATTTTTTCAGGTTACATCGAAGACCAGGAAAAAAAATCCGCTACCAAAATCATAAGACCACAATTTTTCACGGCCAGTCCCGCAGCCAAACAATCGCTCAGTTGGAAGGGAGATCCCCAATCCAAATTCTAAGTCTACAATATTTCACAGTCGCGCCTGCAGCCGAAAAGTCGCTCAGTAGGGGGGGGGGGGGGTGCAAACTATTTTCGACATTTAAATCCTTTGCCCATATTTCTCACATTTTCGATCCTACGGCACACGTTTCCAGGGCAAAAGGGGGGTGTTTTTAAGCATAAAAGGGGAGTTTTACGTGCAAGGAGGATACGTAAAAATGGGGTGTAATGGGTGTTAAACATTCCCTTTTCTAAAAAGGGATGTTTGAACACCCAAAACACCCCCTGCGTACGTCTGTGGTTCTACGACGATGATCATTTTTTCCTGTTGTTAATGCAATCCATGACTCAAGATTTTTTTTAACAATTACTGAACGAACTTATCATGCGTTGACGAGGTAACGTAAGGGCAAATTCGAATTGCAGCATTACAATTATCCTGAAAGATAAGTACATGTACATGTATGTTTTTAACTTATTGTAATGCACGAATGTACGTGACCGTTGATGGCAGTATGCAGACTCTGATAACGTTGACCGCGAGCCCAACTAAACAATGCCAACTTTTCCCGATTCAAAATACCCAGCTGACATTGAAATGCTTATAATGACAATAATTGTGGTACTGAATTGATTTGGAACATAGGAAATACCTTAAATTGAACATGTAACATAATACACTGTCATACATGTATAAATAACAATGTAATTACAGTAATGGGAGATCGCATTTCACCTATTTTTGTTTTGCATAAATTGAATAGGAAGTAGGTCCATTGTAATGTATCAAAAGAAAATTATAGAATACAGTTTGAAGAATACAGAAACGAGCAAAGTCTTTTTTTATGATTTTGATCACGCAAAGAACGATGTTATTAAAAAATATCAGGCAGTGGTGACAACAACTCTCCATTATCTTGAATAGAGACTTCCTTTAGAGTATCGCTGGTGTCGTTTGGGAACGCGTACGTCACGGAAAATTACCTGAGTTCAATTAACTCTAGCAATATTTAGGAATTGCACACAATTATTCTTAATCTTGTTGACCTGTAACAGACATTCCGTTGGATAACTTGAAATAAAAGACTTGTTTTCACCGGTGACCGGTCAAAACAAGAACAACCAATCGACAAGCGCCGCAGCTGACGGACCGGAGACAATCAACGACAATGCGGCGAACCTTGTTTACAACTTGATCTATTGTTATCCTTTTTCTGGGCTGTTACCCCATCCAACACCTAATCGATCAGATTCCCCGTGTTTTATTTTTCTCCACATCGAGGAGAAGAATGGGGTACACGACAAAATATCCGTGCCTTACAAGACAACGTCTTGTCGTTGAACAGTAGCGGCTATTAAGCAACAACGACCGCCTTTTGTTCGCCTGACTTTCGCCGTGGGTGAAAGGACAACGGACCCCCATCCCACTGGTCTCGTAAACATAGCATTAATATTTTAGTATTTTGCAACCTGCGCGGATTATCCTCACCCGATTAAAGCTTAATTTAGTCACGGCACAAGAATAGGAAAGAAAATAGAAATAAGGTACCAAGGACAGCGGGTAAATGGAAAATATAGATTTGGTATCAGAATTTGTAACTACGTTACTTTATTTGGGGCGGTCTTTGCAGTTGCACACCTAACAAAGGCATGTGAATGACACTTATAGAATAAATATTTATAGATTGCACAAAGTGTAAAAAGTTCGTTAGCGTATCGCAGGGTTGTTGTTGTTTTTCAATAGGAATGGAATTTCCCAAACGAAATAATGGCTTGCCGAAGTCATTCAACTCCATTGCAATGACATTACGCTGTCAAATAAAATAGTCATAACTTTGTAAAGATATTCCTATTGAAAAATGTGAGTGTGGGTTAATAGGCCTATAGATTATATGTTTTGTACAAAGACTAAATTGGGTCTCAATGATTGTACAAATTTGTTTTAAATGTGTTTTTTTTCTTCACATGTTTACATTTATTTGTAATTGTATTTCAGCGCATCATATAGCCCAACGACTGTTCTTCCTAATACTTTTCCATCCTGTGCTTTTATCATAATAGCTCTTATAATTCCGTACTTTGATTACAGCTTTACTTAACATTTGAAACATAATTTATATATTAATTAAAGATAACAAAAACAATAAAAAGGCATAAGTAGACGCTTCCATAATGAAACGAGTAAATTTTAATCTATTTCTCATGAAAAAAAAATTGAACCCTTTCTGTGTAAAGGCGGAACAACCTCGACAAACCATTATTGTGTCTATATTTGGGGACCTTCAGTAATTGTCTACAATCACTGACTGCATGACACGAAATATAAGAGGAAACACGTCTTTTCTTCAGTTTGAAAGGAAACATTATAAGTCATCCTTCTTAACACCAACAACGCGGTTTCTTTGAATGACATACTTTAAACCAACACCTGCGAGGCGAACAACCTTTTAATACGTCTCTCCTCTTCCACGTCTTTCTTTCCCTTCATACTTCGATTAAACAAATCCTCTTCGGTTAAGTTCTCTATCTTTTCTCCACTTCACAAGAGAACAAGAGATCTACTCATCGCCCTGACACTTGAAAGCCCCTTTTTGTCGTGCTGTAATGGCAAGTGAACTCCACGGGAAGTAAACACCGAAGAAAGGAGGAGGGTGTCAGAACAAACTGGTGGAGGATTTGTGATCCTCGGCGCGAGGTATACATCGCTCAACTCGCGGGCTTAACTCCGCGCGCACCGCTTATCCGCTCTCATCGCATCCCAAGCGAATCGGGCTTGCTAATCGATACTCGCAGAAATGCGTTCTAATTAAGTGAGAGCGATGAATAATTGACGCGTATCTCAAGAGTGATTGAAAAACAAGTGGATAAACAAGTTTTTGAGTTTGGTCTCTGTTGTGGGCGGAAGCATCCCCTCGACTGAACATGCTTATAGTATTGGGAACAATGCCGCGGTAATATCAATTATTACAGGTGGGTTTAAATTAAGATCAAGATCACGCATGACCAGCGTAGATCGTGAAGGTGTGCTTCATTTAGGGAAAATGGTAATCCGCGAGGGTGGGGCATTATGTGCTTCTGGAATAGGGAGGTAAAACAGGTCATTAATTATCGGAACATACTCGACAGCTTTCTCTTTCTCTCTTTAGCCTTACTCGGGGGGGGGGGCATAGGCGCTAAGCCCAATTGGATATGCTTCTATTGTTCTTCCTTCTGTCCATTATTCTATCGATGTATTAATCCACCCAGTTGTTAATTCCTCTGCCTCTTTAGCTCACAGAAATTTGAGACGTTTTGGAAAGTTCTTTTTCCTCCGAAAAAGTCCATGACAAGTATCAAATGCAGAATATGATTTCAGGATGTATTTAAACAACACAAGGATGCTTTAGAATTGAAGGGTCACCGTTTTGATGGACCTTTTCATGCATGGACCTGTTTTATAGTGATATAGAAAAGTTCTTGGAGATCGCAATAAATGGCAGGAATGATGATATTATTAAGGAATGGCAAGTATTATAGGGAGAGATACCGCGGGTGACAAGAATTGGTTCAAGTACCACACTCGACGACTACTTATCACGACACTTAGGCCATGTGGTGAGGAGTATATAAACATTGCGGCCCATTGTGGGTGCGGGTTCGAATATAGTGACTCATGACCCAAGGAAATAATTCCACGTTTTTTTTTTTTTTTAAATCTCAATCTCATCCCCGGGTCTCAGTCTAACCTTCCACCATCACACAAACTCACGCCCATCATTCGATAGTTTTGTGTCCTTTTAGTTCATTAACTGGAAGCTGAGAGGTCATGCATGTTTATTTGTTTTTATAACTATATATATTTTGTTTCTATCATAAATCCATGCAAAATGTGCATGGTAACAAAGGCATAAAGATATAAAGAGTGTCAGACAGCTGCTACATACCTAATCAAGCACTTTCGTTGTACCAGTGGTACAAAACAATGTTACTGTAAAACAAAGCGCACACAGGCTCCCACGAATATAATTACAGTATAATTACAATATAATTACTGTCACGTGGCAGCAAATCTACTACAGTCACTTTCTGTATTTGGTAAGTCCTCTTGTGAAACTAAAATAACTTACCCTGAAAGTATAGAAAGTAGAATATTGAAACGTGTTCTATTTTACATTTGCCTTTTTTCCGTCAAGTCAAGAGAGGTATTTCATCTTCAAAGTAACCAATACCCAAATATTATACCCTTCTCAATCCCCAGGCAACAACCCAACACACGATGCAAATCTATTGGCGGTGAAAATGATCAGCCACAATATTCCTTATCATAACACATGTTCGACACGTAAGTCGTGTCATTACGATCACAAAATGTGTATTATAAGAGCTATAAATTTCGAGATTACATGTCGCATCGACGAGAGCAACATATACACAACCCGCTTCTCCATGACAGGTGACTGTCTTCCCGTTGTCATGGCAACTAAAGATTGTGTAAAGAGGACAGACATGACTGGAATGCGAAAGGAACTCGGGGGCAAGAAACGAACTATGGTCATACGCTCGGGGTGTATACTTTTCGCAACCGATATAGCGTATCGAGAGGTGAATCCATCGAGTTAAGAAAGGTGACGTGAAAGAGTAAAAATATACAAAATGAGGTATTAACTTCAAATTGAAGTGAGAAGAAATACCCAGAAGCCGAAACAGTATATGAAAATAAAAGTATGAAATGAGTCGCTGTCACTCCGTGCGAGAAGGATGGCTTATAATGAAGACCACTTTTCTGCCGGGTGCGAATCACAAGAATGTGCTATTTGTTCGGCTCTCCCCGCATTTATCAAATCCGTTTGCATTATGACATATTTGACGTATATTTCGCGCGAAGTGTCACCGGGGCTCTTTAACACTTCAAGAAACTGTTTGCACTCGTCGAAGACATGGAGTGCTCCTGTTTCGGAAAAATGACAAGTACGAAGATGCCAGATTACTTGACATTGACATCGCACCAAAGGACAGAGGATCGAGGCCATTGTGCCATGAACAATTTCAGTACAATGCTACTATTTTACTTTAATTTGTTCATTGCAGGGACGTCGATCCAACAGTCAAAATTTTCGGCGCGCTTTGCATGCAGAAATTCAATATAAAAATATTTGCTATTGAAAATCGTGTATTGTATTTTATGCTTAGTTTAATGTATTTATTGCCTTGCACTACTTTTCAAACATATTCTTGAATTCTTGTTTAAGTTGTTAAAATTATTGGGGACCAAAACGATACGATTGCACCTCCCCCCCCCCCACATATTTTCGGAGGGGGTAACTGGCTCACTACAAAAAAAAGTAAACGAAAATATTCAAACTAAAACATTATTGTGACAGTTGTTTATATCAAGCTATGTTAAGCAACTAGCGGTGTGTAAGCTTATGTAATTATACAGAGAATAATTTGACAGCAATTCAAGAAACCATGTGACCTTGGAATAAAACAAGTACTACTCCCATGACGTATGTTTCTAATCTACCAATTTGTTGAAGTAAAGTAAACTAATTTTCTATTTACATATTGATAAATAAAGTTGTATTGTATGTGTTGTTGAAATGCGCATTCTTTATATTAACACGCTTTATTGTTGTTATTCTTCTTTTTTCTTCTTCTTTTCTTCTCCTTTTCCTTTTTCTTCTTCTTTTCTCCTCCTCCTTCTTTCTTCTTTTTCTCCTTCTTCTTCTTCTTCTTCTTCTTGTTCCCCTTCGCTTTCTCCCCTTATTCTTTTTCTGCTACTCCTTCCCCCTTTCTTCTACTCTCTTACCCTAACCCCAATCATATTCATCAACGCATTGGTTATTTTAACCATTCCTTTTAGAGTATGTTCTCTCTCCTTCTTCCCGTTTTGAAATAGCATCCACTCACAGTACCAAGACGTTGGCATAAATGGATAAATATAAAAATGAAGGATAGAATCGCGTGATCTTTACAAGTTTGAGAAACTTAGCAACACAAAGAGTCCATGACAGCACCTGCCAACCAGCTGTCTATACAACGGTCTCTCATTATATGCTGGAGAGATAATACTCTTACGGTAATACGATCTCGCTTAGCAAATGTCTCCCCTCCATCTTCTCTCGTTTAGACATTGCACTGTGCATCCTAAGAAATGACTGGATGGTCATTTATAATGGTGATACCGGTAACGGTAAATTCCCGAACATTTATCAGTACATCATGAGTTTTCTTCATCTACTAGCTGTTTTCGTTGGTACTGTCTACAGTTGTGTATTAAAAGCTTTGATAAGGTACATTTACATTCTAGTTATAAACTATATCTCAGTTTGGTAAAAGAGGTGGCAAAACATATCTTTGAGTCTACTGCGAGTGCGACGTTAGAAGGCGCAGTGCATTTATCTGCATCTTCTTCAGATAGTGTAAATAGTGAAAGGGGTTGAACATTCAAGCCAATAAACATTTGAGCCGTTGCAGGAACATTTTAACCTTTGCAGGAACAAATACTTATTTAAAAAATATATATATACAGTGTGTCCCAGAAAAAAGGAAACCGAGATTGATGAAGATATTTTTATATATTAATAACAATTATGACAAGACAATCGTACATAGTTGGAAAGCATATTTTCTCCTTTTTAATTTGATACCAGTCTCAGAGATTTTCATTCACGCATGACTGAGCAAAGACAATCAGAAGGGAGACAGGTATAAAATTCAAACTCTCATCCTTGGATGTATTCAGAATATTTTCAATATCAAAGGACATTATTAAAAAGCCTGTTTTATCTTCTTTCATATGATACCACATTTGTGAAAAATGAGCGATGCAGGCGTAAGAAAAGACAATTTGAAAAGATGCTTGTTTTCAGAATTGTTCCAAAATGCATCCATAAACCCTGTTTTCTGGATTTGGCAGCCAGCAACCAAGAAGTTACCCTGCGAACATGATTCGGAGCCTATTGTTGTGCCCCGAGCAAGATATTGTGTGAAGTCAGCCGTGCGTGAACCTTTTTGTTCAGCTTGCTTCTAATCACCGCTAATAGCTCAAAATGTATTCATTCTAAACATCACTGCTAAAACAGGCATGTTATAATTTTATTTGTTCTCCGGCATACATTATTCATTTTTATGCATGAGGTGTCAAATAAAAGGAGAAATTGTGAATTTTATGCCATGCTTTTGTTTCTCAAAAATAAATACATGTGCTACCATTAAAATGCACTTAAAGATGGAATATGCGCGTGCAAATGAAATTTGGTAGTAGTAATACCTAATTCATTGAGGAAATTATTCATTAGGATAGAATAATTTTGCCATGAAATCTGGTTTCCTTTTTTCTGGGACACACTGTACACATAGCGTCTCTTACTGATATTTATTATAGAAATATAAAACAAACAGCAACAAGCAAATGAAATGCACCTAGCTTCGTTTGTGTAATTGTCTACTCGTTTAGCAACACTTGTACTCTGACGTTTTCATTTCAATTGTGTCCACCATTTCCATTAGTACATTAATATGACTGCAAAAATAAGTAAGACTGCAGTATTTCATTTCATTTCCTTCAGAATGATTTTCCTCCGCTACGTATTTACATAACAATAATACTATAGATTTGTAAAGTTAATATGTATTTTTTGTTCTAAAATTAACTCGATTTGTTGAAATAATGAGTCTTTCTACGTGATGGTCTATTTCTTTCTATTTTCACAGCTCCCACTTACATCAATTTCAGACTGTTCAAAAATAAAAAATAAAATAGAATAAAAGAAAAAGGAAACTTTTATATCATTATTGGAACAACATTCAAACTCCACGATTATCATAATAAACATTATGCTTTCGTAAAATCAATATTTGGAGTGTATGTGGAAGACGTTTGGCCAGAAGGTAAACACAATTTACGCACTGGGAATATCTTACGCTTTAAATATAGACCCAGAAGTCACATATTTCAGGACATAATTGATGTATAATAAATTTATTTGAAATTAAAGAGGAGTAAAAACTATTTCTTGCTAAGTGTGGAAACTTTATGAGGCTAGAAAATGGGACAGCGTTTAAGTTTATAGTCTTAAGGGTTTTTTGTATTTGGCGGGGGAATTCCCACTATCCTTGTACTGAAATTACAGATACAGGGCTTTAGTATTATGAATGGGATTTTTTTTTTCGTTCTTGTTGTCCATCAACGTAAGTTGTTATTAGAGTCTTATTACCTTAGAGTCCTGCAAGAAAAATAAGGAGGGTTTCCTTTACAGACAATACAGCCATATTTGACCTTTACCCTAGATAAATTACACTAAATACAGACATTCCAAGATCTTGGTTAGCTGCATCTCTGATGTGAGCTTGGAGATGGTACCTCGAAGTCTTGTGAAGATAATGCAATTTCTCTTCAAGATGGCACAAAAATCTGGGCGAACGGACCCGAGGACAAGGCATGATGATCGTTAAAGTTATGGTGGTATAGCAGAATATTGGATGCAACTTTTGTTATTTATGTAATTGTGTGATTTTAACTGGGTAGTCTGGAACCATTTATTGTTCTGCTTTCCCAGAGAGCACTATTTCAAAGGTTTGATGTAATTTATACAAAAACTAATATAATATCAAGGTAAGATATGAACGTAGTATGATAAAATGAACGTTCTTGTCACATTTTCCATCAGGAAGTAACTAAACATAGACCTATGTTGACGAATGAAATAGTTAAATACATGTATCAGATTATGATATATGATCAATATAGGCCTACTCCATGCATCGTGATTGGCGATATTGTTTTGATGAAGTACGCGTTATTATTCACATTTTACGTGGGTAACTTCTCCGACCTCCTGATTGCGCTTGCTGGGTGTCGTGCTGTCTACCTTTCACGTATGGGGCTCGATTCCCGCCACGCGTAATTTCTTCATTCAGCAAGGCGATTTATTCTCGTGGCTATTATTATTATTACAATTGTGAAAGTGTAGAAAATCACAAAAGTAACACACGCTTCGTGACACAAGAAAATATATTTTAACTGGAATATGCGTAATCATACAAATTTAAAGTATTGCTTGAAAACTATTTTCAAAACGATTTTCAACACGACTTTCTCAAATCGTTGATTGAAATTGTGATTCTATTCTTTTGATCCGTCAACATTGCTGTATAGTATAAAACTAGAATGAATCTAATGCGGTGTAGTATAACAATGAAACAAGTATAAAACATTGATATAAAATATGAAGAAATGTACGCAAGATCATCATAAATTAACACAAAATATAGTTTACGTGATGTTGTTACGTATATTTAATATTATTTCAATGGATTGCAATATTTTAGCACATTTCCTCTTCCATTCTTTGTCACATAACACATTCATTTTGTATTTTCTTATTTTATTCAATTCAAACTAATTATATTTGTTAATCATTGATTTGAATCTTTGATTAAATCAACTGAAATAAATCCGTCAACCTTCATGTATAATATCATATTTAACTATTTACATTGTGCAAGATTAAATTGAAACAGAATACATATGGCATGAAAATGAAATATGATCAAACAAGTTGTGTGTAATATTGCTATTACATATGTGCTCTATTTTGTGTGTATTCTTTTTAATAGTAGGTATGTTCATATGATTATACTGCTTAAAATGTGTATAATTACATAAATTTAACAAGATCTCGGTTGTATCAATAATAATTCAAAAATTTAAATTCAGTTGGTCGTGGTTCCAAATGGTTCACTACAGGCGCGGGGAAAAGAAATAGCAAGCGCTGACAAGGTGGAATTGGTTACATTAAAAACCTAACCGTAGCTTCACGCTTATGCGTTCAAAGCTGATGGGAGATTATGGCTGAGCCCTCAAAGGAGATTAATGAGTTATCATCCACAACAATCCACCGGAACGCATCCATCAGGCCAGGTGTACATCAACTGATACGATCAATACGCCAATGAGCACATTATCACCTTAATTAAACAACCCCGCCATCTCGCTTTCTCTCTCTCACATATGTGATTACAGCACCTCCTCTTTTAATGTGTTGAAGAAAGATGTCCTTCCTCCTTAATAACGTCAAGACCAAAATGATAATTAGTATTGATGGGTTTCATCAATGTTCTACGACCCCTTTTTGTCACCTTTTCAGTATTCTTAAATTGGCACAATAAGAGGAACAATTGCAAAAGCGTAAAAAGGAGGACCACAAAACTAACACACGCATCAGTGACACAAGAAGATCTCAGCAGCTTAACAGCTTTCCACGGAAGAATGTGAGGCCTTTTCACTTGACGAAAATGCGCGTAAGTTTCATTGTTTCGCGTGATTATCACTTTGCACGGCTTAACGGATTTGGGGCAGGTATAGTTCTACTTTTTCGCCTACTTTGACTTTCTTTATTCACGTCAAAAGCAGGAGGCTGTTTGAAAGAATTCAGCTAAGCCAGCTTTGGAGAGGTAAGAGGTGTAATGCCCTTATTCACCATAATGAAAGTGAAGGCTTCCTCGCGACATATTTGCTGGAAACAATGAGCGTCAGTCCGATCATATTAAGCGGACTGCACCACAATTGCACCAATATGGTATCCAGTATTTAACACACACTCATTTACCTGTGACACATATTTATCCCATACTTGTGTTGAGACCTCGCGAAGATGTAGAGATTTTGGAACAGATTTTATAAGCAGCCACACCCGTAATCCGACTCACGCGCTTATCGTCTTTTCTTCCCATATCCCAGAATAGTGCAATAGGCTTAATTTTTGGGGAGCCAAAAATCGGATATCTATCATAGACGCGCGAAAGAAGGCAATCTATATAAGACAAGATAACAGACATCGAAATATTTCATTTGATTATCTCGATCAATATACAAGCAAAAGTTATTTTTGTAAGAATGACGCCATTAACTTCACAAGATGTCAAATTTGTGTCCGAGACTGCGATTGCTGCAGATCGCGAGAGGGCGGACTTACAATTTAAACAGAGCGAGTTCACTTCGAATTTAATTCAAGAGCAGCCTCTCCCCCTACATTGATCACCCCTGGCATCAATGAGATATACACTAAACACACACAAAAAAGTAACTACCCCCTTTCCAAACAACTATAACTTTTTAACGAAATAAATTTCAGCAAAATTATTTGGTAGGATTTTCTGTATGAAAATGTGATTGATCCGTCAAGCCATGCATGAGTGAGCATGCATTAAAGGCAAAGATGTCACTTTTCAAAAGTCACATGGGTCATTTTGGGGGATTTATGATGCAGGATTTTGACAAATTTTGTTTCTGGTGAATAATTAAACGCTATTTATGTTAATCATCTATCGTTTGACCCCCTTAAACCTCCCCTGGCACTCTTCGCATATATTTCACGCTTCAATGAGCTCAATTTAAAAAATTTCCATATTTCTCAATTTGGAAATTGAAAAATCCATTGTTTATTGAAAAATTTGAAATCCGGTATTTTTTAGCAAAATGTATCTTTACATGTTGTACGAACAGAAGAGGTTGTAACCATGTCATGGTTGAGTGAGCACACTTTATGAACAAAGCAAAAAGTGCCATTATTTACCATTATTTGGGCATAAGAGATGACTCGTGACTTTTGAAAAGTGACAATTTTGCCTTTAATGCATGTTCACTCATGCATAGCTTGACGGATCATTCACATTTTCACACATATGTTAGTCAATAAATGTAAAAATACTCCTGCCAATTTATTTTGCTAAAACCCATTTCGTTAAAAAGTTATGGTTGTTTGAAAAAGGGGGTAGTTACTTTTTTGTTGTGTATATTTATATTATTTTTCTGGCCATTTGAATACTATGAAAGGCAAGCTTACAACAATGTTACACTTTCCAAATAATAAAATAACTGAATATATACCACATTTACTTGATATATTTACTTATTTACAATATATGTTCACAATATTTAAGGCATTGATTATCGTTGTGGGAGACCCATTTAAAAATTGTCAAACTTGAAAGGACAAATATACACCCTAGAACACAAAACTTTGGCCAGCTATGCTGTCTTTAGCAAAATATATACAGACAAATATTAGCACATTTCTGTAACACATCAGTCTGTTGGGGAAACTGGAATGATTGCTCATTCATGTTCACTCTTTAAAAGCACTTAAACTTATTATCGTTTAGAACAGAAAATTTTCCTGGGTTTCATGTCAGACCTTATCCAGTTATCACAAGAGTATAGCATGAAGGATCATGTAGCTCAGACTTTTTTAACACTGGAGAGGTTGATAAATTATGGCTTTAATATTCTAAAAATTGTAAAAACAAAAACAAAGCTCTTGCGGTTGCTACGGACCTTCAAAAGAAAGCGTTACCCTATGTTCGTTACTACTTGCGAATAAACTATCTGAAACATATAAGAACTGGGGGATTGCAAATCAGCAAGGAACGAGTTTGTTCATAATCCAACAACAGATGGCGGTATTCTACTATGTCTTTGCTCGGATGTGTTACTAACCACTAACCGATATACTAATGAAATCTGGACACCCATATTTTTGGTACGATGTGAAGACTTAAGACCACTGAACAGACTTTGTTATTGGAGTGTGGCTGGAAATTTTGATCATGCGTATTTCACGGAACCCTGTGGTTTAAATAACATACCCATGTCCCATAGTGAACATGAGGCACATGCCCCCCCCCCCCAATAAAAAACTCCTCAAAACTTCAACCCATCCCAGCAACCCATCTCTGTTATAAAGTGTACATGCAAACACACATTCGGCTACATTATACACACACACACACACACACACACACACACACACACACACACACACACACACACACACACACACACACACACACACACACACACACACACACACACACACACACACACACACACACACACACACACACACACACACACAAACATACACACAAACACACACATATCAATCAGACACAAAACAGTAAGGATCACCAGGCAACAGGATAAATTTGTGTTTTATCAAGTTAAAGATTGTCCGACCCTTTTACAAGCTTAACATTTTGAATCGCTAATCACCAAAATAAATTGAAGAAAATATGATGCAAGACCATCTCTGAAACAATAACATTTGGAAGCTTGCTGCATAAGCAAACATTTCTGCCATTATATTTCAAAATGAAATTTATTATCTGTTACAGTTCCCATTTTGTTATCGTGCGTGAAGTCCTAAATTTTATGAAGTACAAAAATGTTAAATGATTGCTTCTGAAGTACTAATTATGTTCATATTTTGTGTTATAATATTAAGTAGTATACAGATATCAGTAAACAAAACTGCCAAAAGCTTAAGGCATAGACTATTGATCAGGAATCGTTTATGTGCATTATTTGAATTTTACATGACTTATGAATTTTAAATTTTGAATATACAGCTTGCCCATCTTGCTCTAGGTTTTGCTAACGTTTTGGTGGTTTTGTGGTGATCTGCAAAAGGGACGAGCTGTTTTTAAAGCCCATGTAGTTTTGGTCGATCAGACACAATTTTCGTCCATCTTTCACAGAGTATACTATTGTCACTCCAGACATTGGAAAACAACATTAAAGCTACTAAAAATGGTTTTATAGTGACAAATTATGAAGTTTAGATTATAGGAGAGCATCTAGCGGTATGTACATTACCTATGGGAAATTTCAGGGGTTCCCCCCGAGATTTCACATTTTGAGTAATTTCTAAATAAATAGGAGAGTTTCAGAGCAAGCAATTTTCAGGGCATTGATAGATCATAATATATAGGTGTATCTAAAAAACATAATTGGAAAGAAATTCATTCTTACCATTTCCCAAAACTATAAACTTATTCTTGTTATAGTCTGATCAGACTTGAAGAATACTGTACTACTTCACTTCATCCACCATAAGCTGGGGGCTATCCAAGATCAAGACATTTATTCTAATGGCCAACGCTGCCTCCCCCCACCCCCCCCCCCCCGCCTGACATGGCAGACAGAGTGTTACAGCACTCTCCAAACATGAGCAGTCTATATTGATCACCTCCCTTCACACAGAATTATCTACATACCAGACACACATCCATTACAGCACCAGGAAAATGGGGAGATAATGAATTCAAATCAAATGATATCTGGAATCATAAGATTGATTGCACCATAACTGTCTCATTTATTACATTTTAATACAAACTCACAAAAAAGTGTATAAAATGTCCATACAACAATATTCACACACAGCTTAATTTTTTTTTTTTTTGGGGGGGGGTGCAAAAGTATAAAAACATATTACAGTTGAAAGAGACACCCCTTTTTAGACTTCATGACTCTTCAATATGACTCTTCATATGTGGTTCTTCAATTTCAAAGTTGAATAACAAATACATCCATCAAACTCAAGCAAACCTTGATCTTCTTACAATACAAACCTGCAAATCTTGACACTCGTATAATTTCAACTAAGATTATGGACAACATCATTACACCAGAAATGCAAACAAAGAAACCTTATTTTTGAAATTGAACAATACACAGAAAAAATAATTTCCCTGCAGTTCACAAAGAAAACTTTTGACATTATGTGACTTCTCCATTATCTGTCACTAACTTCTTGAAAAAGTTTCTGTACATAAACAGGCTTTTGGAGTTACAAAAGCGGTGGACTTTTCCATTTACTTGAATGTATAAACATAGATTTAAAGAATTTCATGTTATTATGCATTTAAAAGGAGCGCGAGGAAAGGTTTGTTTTCACTCATCAGCCTCTTTGATAGTGTGTAATGCTCACTTCATGTTTGACCAATTCCTACCATCTTGCCAACTTGTTGAACGATTGAAAAAATATGGTATGTTTGCCTTTGTACATTTTCAATAAAGCAGCGTGGTTTCAGAGTAGATCCAAGAAGGTTGTAGCCGTGGGGGGGGGGGGAGTCATGTGCATATGCCCCCCCTGAAAAAAAATTCTGACAGGTCCACTTTTCCAAAAGAACTTTTTTTATATACGCCTTTAAATCATTTTTAGATGCTCAATTCACGAAACAATATATTATGCAGGTCAAGTAAGCTCATAAAACTGCTAGAACTCATGAGCTTTAGGGGCTCCACCCTTGGACTCCCGAAAAATTATCACCATGTTTTGAAATGACCTGCTGTCAGCATTTCAGAATACAGAAAATCATGCTAAAGGAAGTGCAAACAAGTTTGAAAGTGGGGTGGTTTTTAATTATTGTCGACTATCCATTTCACGAAACAATAGCTTTAACAGATGGGCAAAATGTGCTCATGAACAGCTAGAACTCATGAGGTTCAGGGGGCTCTGCCCCCTTAGCCCCGACAAATTATCACGTTTTAAAATGACAACGTTGGCGTGACATAGTGCATGCAAGATGCAGTCAGCTTTGTCATGTCACATGATCTGCAAGCTATGTACGCTATGATGCAACTCTTTATATACCAGTAACTAGAAAAAACACATGTCATTAAAATATATACAAATGTAACCTTAAGTGCTGCTGAATGCCAATGAACCCCCTAATGTGGACTTAAAACTTGATGCAAGCAAAGAGCTTCCTAGCTCGGAGGAACCTTCATGTTCTAATCAAGAGCAAGCGTATGAATAAAGAGCAGTGCTTTCAAGCATTGAAGACTCGTCATGTTCCTATCACGATCTAAAGGGTCATATAGAGAAAAGGGAAATCCATCAAAATGTTCCGCTCAACTCTACACAGCTTCGGTCAGTGTCAACATCAACGGACCGAGAAGAAAGAACCTAAGAAGAAAGGGGTGGAACCGCAGGTATCCCAGAGAAAGAAGAACGAAGGACGCATGCCGAAATGTATTAGTAGTGTCGCATTTATTGAACTTAAATGTGAAAAGCTCCTCAAAAAAGAAGAGAAAGAGGAGAACTTGTTCCCATGGAGGCTTGAAGAAAGCAAGAGAAAACAAGAGCAGGAGGCAAGGAAGAAGGCGAAGGAGGCCAACAAAGCAGTGAACACCAACATCTGCCAGGAATGTCGTGGCGAGTATGCCAACGATCCCAAGGAGTGGGTGGGCTGCAATTACTGCCGCAGGTGGTACATCGTCTGCACACATCTGGATGGCCTGACAAATGAGGAGATACAGGAAGTGGACTTCAAATGTTCTCGCTGTTAGGATTATTTCTTTCACCGCTTCCTCTAGTTCCTCACCTGTTTACAAGCAGCTATGCAGTAATTGCAGCTCACTCATTTTTCATTGGTTTACTTGCCACTTCATTCCTACTGAGGAGCAGGACCAGGGGGTGAGGGCAGGCTGAGGAGTTCGCCTCATGAGGAGTATGTCAGCCCCGCTTTGCAGAAACAGCTAACCCTCCCAAGGGTGAAGCCGCATGCTTCAGGGAAAAAGACGGATCGCAAACGGATGCCCAAGTGCATCAGCAGCGTAGCCTACATTGAGCCATGAGGGAAAAACTCCGACAAAAAGAAGAAGAAAAAAAGCGGAAGAGGAGAGAAGAGAGGGAAGCTAAGAAGAAGGCAAAGGCAGACGCAGTACTAGTGAACACCAACATCTGCCAGGAATGTCGTGGCGAGTATGCCGTCGATCCTGAGGAGTGGGTGGGCTGCAATTACTGCCGCAGATGGTATCATATCATCTGCTCAGACTTTGATGGCTTGACAGATGAGGAGATTGAGGAAGCGGATTTCAAATGTTCTCGCTGTTAAAAGTAGATATGGTGTATTTGGATTTAGCCAAGGCTTTCGACACTGTACTGCACCAAAAGTTGATTGCCAGAATAAACGCTCATGCAATCGATGGGAAGGTGTATGCTTGGAAAGAGGCTTGGCTAACTGGAAGGAAACAGCTACCCAGGAAGCAGAATCAGACTGGGAGAGTGTAACCAACTCTGTCGTTCAAGGTTCATCATGGGGTCC
>JZLH01S0099749.1:36264-47133 GCA_001188425.1 Eucidaris tribuloides
GCTCTGCATTCTGATGTAACATGGAATGCGATACAGGCAATGGTTCAATCACTAGCAAATTTGCAGACGACACTCTCACTTATTTTCTCGTTGGTATTACTGCTACTTGATTCCTGTAACAAAAACTATTCCTCATTTCAATGTTGAAACCAATTATTTATTTTACTCACTAATTGACTTTATTTCACTCATTAAGCATAACTATGAATTTTAAAATTTCACATTATCTACTTTTGTTTTCATGCAATACAATTTGATCTCAAAGTAAAACTTATATTTCCTTAAGTTATTGTGCAATATTTTTAGATGCAGGACTTTAATTAATTCAAACTTTTCTTTTCCTCTGTTACAGTGCAATGTACTTTGACACACATCAAATTCAAATCATTTTCCTTTCAGCATATTAGTTAAATATGTTCATCATACCCACCACCATAATGACCAAACAATATTTGGTGATTTCCTAAGCAGATTCTGTTTTACATGTCTTATTCACTCTTATCATAAAATTCATGTTTATTGAACAAGGTGCTGGATTGCATTGTCAAGCCTGAATGAGCAGGAATGGTGTGTCCATTATAGTGGAAAGTTGGATACAAAAACTGAGAAACAACTTGATGGATGCTGGCAGTTTATGGGGAGGAAAAAGGGTCGCGGGCAATATCGAGTAATCGATCGATGTGTACATCCCAGGGATAGGCCAGACTGTGCGAGCTGCACATAGACTAGCCTACATGACCAGGATACACAGTTCGTGGGAATTGCCTGCTGAGCTTGAGGCATCGCATAGGTGTGGTGTGGCACACTGTGTCAACTCTGCACACCTGATACTGGAGAACCATGAAGAAAATATGTCCAGAAAATGTTGTGATAAAAATCACAGTTTTTCTGGTCATGGCAATAGTCCAGATTATATTTTGCCTGCACCCACAGATTACTGCATGTATATGGCATATAATTTGACTTGTTTACTTGCATTTTTATCAAAGTAGGATAATCAGGTCTCAGTTGCCCCAGTTCATCCCCTTTTTCCCTCGCTTACTACGAATCTAAATTAAACAAAGTATTGTTATGGGGTTGAGGAGCATAAAATATGATTCCATAACATTTGTCACTGCAATTAAGGTGCTAGAATTCTCCCATTCAAGACCTTTTGTGCAGCAGTTGTTAAGTGTGAAGTTTTGATTTGTGACCAGAAAACCACAGTGTATGAACCCGAAAATCCAAATTCCGTAATAATTACCAGACCATCTTGGAGGCCATTGCAGATGAAAACAATGTATCAACTGGGGTTGCCATGCTTGATGGCATGGAACACAGCCGTGAAGTCATGCAAAACAAAGAGATGCGTGTCAACGTAGACAATTGGTGGAGAAGGCACTCCTTGACATTTAACAATACTATGATCGATGAAAAATTGATGGTGTCAAGGTGAATTTCAAGGCAGTGTGTATGGTTTTATGTATATACTCTACCAGCTTAACACTGAGAGAACAGCCAGAAACAATTAGGGTTTTTACCAAACAAGTAACTCCACTTTTGAAGAAACCAAGGAAATGGCAAGCTATGTGCTAACAAACTTGGACAACCAGTCCCAAACAGAACTATGTGAGATCGATAGAGGTGTGAAGGATTTCCCTATCCTGAGAACAAACCCACACCACAAAGTCAAACTCACAGTTGCCACACATGCGGACATAAATCTTGGCTCTTTTTTCAAGAAACTAATCATATGTGAAGTTGCCAGGACCAACACAGGGAAATAACAAGAGATGTGAAAGCCATGTTTGAGGATGCTGAAAGAAAAGTCAATGACAATGTAAAGGTTACTGGTGCTGGTGCCTAGCATGATGCACCAGGGAACTACGCATGACAGTAGTTGGATCCACGGGCGTATTGGCTCTGTTTACAACACTCCAGGAAGTCTACAGCACTCATCACCCTGTACCAGCAGCTGTATGAAACTACAAAGTCACTGCTGTTCGAATGGCAGAGCAGTTGATTTCCAACTTATCTTATGCTAATTGGCCTATTTACTTGCATAAGATAATTAAACACATACAAGAAGCCCTGGAAGACCCTCAATGGCCCGGCAACAATCCAAGCTCTTAGCAGCACGGGTAATGAGGCTGCTAACAAGCTCTTCGTGTGATAGATTCTCTAAGAGATATTCTTTGGGTGCACTGGCTATTTACCAGTCCAAAGCTGATGATAAGCAATTGTGTAAATTTTGTGATTTTGTGTACATTTCCTATGGAAACAGTGGTCCCATGAGCTCTCAAGTGATGTAAGTGCTGATGAATGCCCGACCATGCGAAGAACAACTCTAACATCCAAATGGAAGTACAAGGAACAGTACTGGCTTTTGAAGTCAAAGGGTGGTGATCTCCTGAAACCTCCTCACATTCTTGATGAGCTCGCGCAAACCTACATACCGGGAAGTTTTAGATTTCAACTGGAGGGAGGTGCAGACCTCATCCATCACATGCCAGTTAAAGCCGGTGCTTCTCATACCGAATACGGCAACCTCACACTGGAGCCCGCTGTCATTGGAAGTGAAGGACTTCAGGAGGAGTAAGAGCTGCCCCCTCCCAATTTCAAAGGTGTTGAGTGGTCGTACTCGCATTCATTGGCTAAAACTTTGGAAGAGCTAGATGTAGATGTGGACATTCAAGATGGCCTCATCAAATGTGGGGTAGATCCAAGAGGATCTACCTCATTCACACGACCGTCAAAGATGGTGCCAATGGGATGGGAGACATATCCATCATCAAAGAGGCAAGTGACAGAATTCTGCTGGACAAGGCATTTTGTGCATTATTTGCTGTTGTGAAATGCGAAGTAATAATTGGTGACCGCAGAAGCGTAGTGTATGAGCCTGAAAACCCAAATTCTGTGAAAATAATGAGACCAGTCTTGGAAGCCATTGCAGATGAGAATAATGCTGTAACTGGGATTGCCATGCTTGATGGCATGGAACACAGCCGTGAAGTCATGCAAAACAAAGAGATGCGTGTCAATGTAGACAATTGGTGGAGAAGGCACTCCTTGACATTTTACAATACAATGATCAATGAAAAACTTGATAGGTGGACTTCAAGGCAGTGGGTCATGTTTTATGTATATACTCTGCCCAGCTACATGAGAGACAGCCAAAATGCAATTGGGGTCCTTCAATATAATTCACACTTTTGAAGAGACCAAGGAAATGGCAAGCTATGTGCAAACAAACATGGACAACTGGCCCCAAACTGAAATGTATGGGATGACGAGAGGTGGGAAGGATTTTCCTATCCTGAGAACAAACGGAGACCACAACTCATAGTCGCCACACTTGGGGACATAAACCTTGCCCCGTTTTGTAAACAAATAATCCTTTGTTCAGTTGCCAGGATCTACACATTGGAAATAAGAAAGAGAAGTGAAAACCATGTTTGAGGATGCTGTGAGAAAAGTCAATGACATGCAAGGGCTACTATTGGGCTGGTGCTTAGCATGATGCTGCCAGGAAACTATGCACAGCAGTTGTTTGACCCAAAGAATAAGGAAGCCATCCTGGCACTCATTCCCGACTCTGATCTGTCTGATGTATTGGCTCTTCACAAAGCTGCGGGAAGTGTACATAGCTCATCATTCCACACCAGTTGCTGTATCAACATACAAAGAAATGGCTATTTGAATGGCAAAGCTGTTGATGTCCAACTTTGCTTATACTCATTGGCCCAAATACATGCATAAACCATTGAGCACATACAAGATTTGTACAAGACCCTCATGGCCCTGGAACAATCGGAGCACTCAGCGGCAAGGGTAATGAGGCCGCCAATACGCCAGTATGTCCTCATGGACTGCAAAAACATCCACCTCATGGACTGCAGAGTGAAGAATGAGATCACATCAATTAATCTCATTCTATTGCTACGTACAAGACGCTCTTCTGAAGGGGTGGGCTACAAAGGGACAATTTCTCATAAGTTTACAGAAAGTTTTCCAACACTTCTCATTTCTGAACTTCACTTGAATTTGTGAAATTGCCAAGTATTTGATATAATTTTCTTTTCACAATATGTTGATGTGACTTGTGCAATTCTGCACCAATGTTTTCAATAGCACAACAGCAGAATAAATGTTTCATTAACCCCAGGGTGAAGGTCAAAAGATTTCTTTGCTTTTGTTTTCAAAGAGCTGTTAAGTGCAAGAGAGATTATAAAAAAAGCTGCAAGATTCCTTTCAAAGTGACTTCCTTACATAATCTCAGAATTGCCTGTTTGGTATTACTGTTTAGCATAGTGCATCAAAACATAGTACACGAGATCTGTTCCACTTTGGACCATGTTACTAATACCATCTACAGAAAAATCAACATCCACAACTTTGATGGAAGACAACTGACAGGAGGTTGGACGGTCTATGTTAGTCTTCGGGAAGGAAATCTGTCCGTAAAAGGTGTTTGTGCCAAACTCCAAAAGCTGCTGTAAACCGAGGAGGACTTCATCTTCCTTGACTGTAAGAACATATGCCTCGTTGACTGCAAGGCCACAGAGGTTAAGTGTATGTTTTCTTTTCATTAACCTTGGAGCAAAGAATGCAATCATATCAATCAATCTCATTCTATTGCTATGTACAAGACACTCTTCTGAAGGGGTGGGCTGCAAAGGGGCAATTTTATTTACACAACATTTGCTAACACTTCTCATTCCTGAACTTCACTTGCGATGATGAAACTGCCAAGAATTTGATATAATTTCCTATTCATAATATGCTGACATGATTTGTGTATTTTTTGCCCCAGTGTTTTTGAAGTAGGATCAAATTGCACAGCAGCAGAATACCCCAGGGTGAAGGTCAAAAGATTTCTTTGCTTTTGTTTTCAAAGAGCTGTTAAGGGTAAGAGAGATTTTAAAAAAGCGGCAAGATTACTTTCAAAGTGACTTCCTCATATAATCTCAGAATTGCCCATCTGGTATTACTGTTTAGCATAGTGCATCAACACATAATACATGAAATCTGTTTCAGTCTGGACCATGTTACCAATACCATCTACAGAAAAATCAACATCCAAAACTTCGATGGAAGACAACTGACAGGAGGCCAGACGGTATACGTTAGCCTGCGAGAGGGAGATCTGTCAGAAAGTGGTGTTTGTGCCAAAATCCAAATGCTGCTGGACAATAAAAAGGACTATATCCTCCTTGATTGTACGAACATCCACCTCGTTGACTGCGAGGCCACACAGGGTAAGTGTATGTTTTCTTTTTCATTAACCTCAGAGTGAAGAATGAGATCATATCAATTAATCTCACTCTATTGCTACGTACAAGACGCTCTTCTGAAGGGGTGTCCTACAAAGGGGCAATTTAATATGTGTACAAAACATTTTCTATTACTTCTCGATCATTTCTGAACTTCACTTGCGATTATGAAATTGCCAAGAATTTGATATAATTTTCTTTTCACAATATGTTGACATGATTTGTGTGATTCTGTACCAATGTTTTTGAAGAAAGATAAAATTGCACAGTGGCAGAATAAATTTTCATAAACCCCAGGGTGAAGGTAAAATGATTTCTTTGTTTTTGTTTTCAAAGAGCTGTTAAGTGTAAAAGAGATTAAAAACAGCTACAAGATTACTTTCAAAGTGACTTCCTTACTTAATCTCAGAAATGCCTGTTTGGTATTACTGTTTAGCGTAGTGCGTCAACACATAATACATGAAATCTGTTTCAATTAGAACCATGTTACCAATACCATCTACAGAAAAATCAACATCCATAACTTCGATGGAAGACAACTGACAGGAGGCCAGACGGTATACGTTAGCCTGCGAGAGGGAGATCTGTCAGTAAGTGGTGTTTGTGCCAAAATCCAAATGCTGCTGGACAATAAAAAGGACTATATCCTCCTTGATTGTACGAACATCCACCTCGTTGACTGCGAGGCCACATTAATGTCATTCTATTGCAACACACAAGACACTCTTCTGAAGGGGTGGGTCCAAAAGGACAATTTGATAAGATAACAAAACATTTTCTACTACTTCTCATTTCTGAACTTCACTTGCAACTATGGAATTGCCAAGAATTTAATATAATTTTGCTTTTACAATATGTTGACGAGATTGTGTAATGTTTTTGAGGCAAGAACAAATTGCACAGCTGAAGAATATACTGCCTATACAATACATGTACATGTTTTTTGCCTTTCTACCAGGTGAATGGTGATGGTTTTGTGCATGAATTGCCTTCTCTGTTTTCTCACCATATCCATGGGATGATGAATTATTGGAAGGGACTTTTAATATACATTGATTAATAATGTAAGTTTCATTGTTTGACAGGATCCAGTTCCACGACGACCCGCGCTGGTGGGGGTGCATCCGATAAAGATGAGCCGGACCTGTGACCGGGAGATGTACCTCCTTGACCGTTTGATGACAGATCAGCGGGTCGTCGCTCCCAGCAAGATTGGGATCGATCAGCCCTCGATTCAGCCCTCTCAATCCAAATGGGCCTATGCTCTGGGTTTGGTGTGAAAACGGGAACGGGGCATCCGGTGGTGTATCGATTATCGGAAATTGAATGCGGTAACACGAAAAAATGTATATCTCCTCCCCAACAAAGAGGAATGCCTGGATACCTTGACATGAAATGCATGGTTTTCGAAATCAGACGCCAATTCGGCAAATGGCAAATCAAGATTCGGGAGGAGGACCGGAGCGAAATGACCTTCACCACCAAGTATGGTCTTTACAAATTTGTCCGTATGGAGTTCGGATTATGTAATTCCCCTGTGACCTTTTGCGGGCTATGGACCGTATTTTGTGCGGACTGACCTGGGAAGTGGTGTTGGCCTTTTTGAACGATGTGGTCATCCTGGGGCAGGACTTTGCGAACCATCTGGTCAACCTGACCCGGGTCCTGCAGCGGTTCCAAAGCTTCCAGCTGAAACTCAAGCCCAAGAAATGCAAGTTTTTTCAGACGCCAGTAAATTCACATCTTAGTTTTTGTTGTGAAAGAAACTATGCAAGTATTTTTTTTTAATTGCAACCCTTAAAAGGCCTACACAAAAGTATATACATTTATAATATACCACAGGCATAATTTGCACCTTTATTAAAGTGATAGGCTAACATTGTGGAGCTTCAATTTAAAAAATTGTCAAACTTTGAGATCTGAACTACATAGTAGTGTTCAAATGGACAAATAAACAACCTAGAATACAACAGTTTGGAAAGTTACACTGCCAATGGCAAATTATACATGAATAAACAATAAAACTCGGGGCGAGTTTTATCAACATAGGTGTACACACAGTAAGTCTATGGGAGGAAATGGGCAAGTGAATCTGGTCAACTTACGATTTTCACTTTTTTAAAGCACTAAATAATCATTTTGAAATACAATTTTTTTCAAGGCTTCATTTTTAGACCTCATCAAAGACACTGGTAGCAGGGGGAATCATGCGGCTCAGATTTTTTTAACTGTGGTAAATGTTAGCCAATACCTTTGAAGGCTAATACGGGGTACCAAACTACTGTCTTTAGCTGGATGCCCGATGAGGTTAGTAAACTTATTTGTTTTTTTCTGTGTTCTGTGTAGTAGGAGAGGAGGTAGTGGCGCGACATTGGACGCATTCATGGAGATGGAGGACACAATTAAAGAATTACTTCGTGTGGGCTCAGCTACCGCAAGGGCAGAGAAAGTGGCACTGATGCTGCCAGCCAGCATCAGTGATGTGAAACATATTGGCGAGGCACTCGCATGTGTCATATGTAAAGGTAAGCATGATCCTTGATAGCTTTATCACTAAACACATGTGCAACCATCCCTAGTTAATGATATCATTCCCCTTGTCATTGACCTTTTGGGCTTAAAACACTAGGCTGGTCAAGCAGTTTGAAGATAAATTTTCAATGAAACCTGTCATGTGTTTATTTTGTGCAAGAAGAGGCCCGAGGCCAGAAGATCAATTTTCTGCAAAAGACTTTCATGGTGAAATAATATCAAGACATCTATAGTATTCCTGTATACTCTTATTTTCCAACTACAGATTGCGGATTTTGTTCATCTAACTCAAGGGTAATACAGGCAATGCTGAAGGGGGAGTTCACATTGGTCAAAGAGATTCAGGCCAAAAGATACTCACTTTTCCTATCTACTGTGTGTATTTGGTACAAGAAGAGGCCACAGGCCTAAAGATACTAAACTTCTTTGCAAAAGTCTTTTATGGTGAAATAAATATCAAGACATATGTAGTATTTCTGTATACTTCTACTTTCCTACTGCAGGATCACAGCTTTTGGTCATCAAATTCCCGCATCATAATGGCTATGGCAGAGGGAGAGTTCACTGCTTTCATGGAGAAACATAACCAAAGGTAATACTTTCAGTACATACTGAAGTACATCCTTTCTTTGTTATTCCCAACTGCCATAAACACAATATGATTTTAATTTCCTTTCAGTTCTCCTAAAAGACTCTTGTGACCAATCAAATTTATTGTGCATGTGTCCTTGCTGGCGTGACAAAACATGGGTCAGATATTCGCTTACGGAACCTTTGTGTTTTGGTACTGTTGCACATTTCATGCTGCATTTGAAGGTAATTTGAAGTTGCCAGTAAATTTACATTGTATTTTATGTCAGACTCTGTTGTGAAAGAAACTATTCAAGTTTGTTTGTTTGTTTTTCAAATTGCAACCTGAAAAAGGCCTACAAAAAATATATAGTATGCCACTGGCACTGGCACCAACATCAAAGGCTAATACAGGGTACCACACTAACATCTTTAGCTGATCAGGTATGCAAACTTTTCATTTTCATTTTTTCTGTGCTCTAAGAGAGGAGGTACCAGTAGTGGAATCCTAGAGGCAGTAAAGGATGTGGAGGATACCCTCAAGAAATTGGTTCGTGTAGGCTCAGCTGCCGCAAGGGCAGAAAAAGTGACCATGATGCTGCCAGCCAGCATCAGTGATGTGAAACATATTGGCGAGGCACTCGCATGTGTCATATGTAAAGGTAAGCATGATCCTTGATAGCTTTATCACTAAACACAGGTGCAACCATCCCTAGTTAATGATATCATTCCCCTTGTCATTGACCTTTTGGGCTTAAAACACTAGGCTGGTCAAGCAGTTTGAAGATAAATTTTCAATGAAACCTGTCATGTGTTTATTTTGTGCAAGAAGAGGCCCGAGGCCAGAAGATCAATGTTCTGCAAAAGACTTTCATGGTGAAATAATATCAAGACATCTATAGTATTCCTGTATACTCTTATTTTCCAACTACAGATTGCGGATTTTGTTCATCTAACTCAACGGTAATACAGGCAATGCTGAAGGGGGAGTTCACATTGTTCAAAGAGATTCAGGCCAAAAGATACTCACATTTCCTATCTACTGTGTGTATTTCGTGCAAGATGAGGCAGACGCCTGAAGATACTTAACTTTTTGCAAAAGTCTTTTATGGTGAAATAAATATCAAGACATCATTAGTATTTTTGCCTACTTCTATTTTCCTACTGCAGATCGCGGCTTTTGGTCCTCCAATTCCAGAATAATAAAGGCTATGGCACAGAAAAATCAAACTAACAAAGCTGAAAAGCTGGTTGTCTCATGAAGACACAAAGTCTAAACTTACAGAGTACTGTGGGAAAGCACTTCTAGAAGAATATACAGGCATTAGCAAACACATAGTTGTTGTCTAAGGGACTTCAATGTATTCCAATGAACCAGATGTCTTTGACCCCAACATTGGTGAGCACTCACACGAGGAGGCAGACACTCTGATCCCACTGCGTGTACTTCATGCAGCCACAGTGGCCGAAAATTACCAAGCTATAGATGTCTACTATAAACCAGACACAGATTGGGGAGGAAAATTTGCAGGTCTATCCAAGAGAAGGTGGATTTAGCGGTATCCCAGCCTAGAATCAGACTGTGATATAGTTCATGCTTTTCAGCAATGCAAAGGTCTACTAGTACTTCATGCATCCAGTGGTGCAGACTGGGGAGGAAAGTTTGGAGGTATTTCCAAGAGTACATGGATTCAGAGGTATCTCAACCTAAAATCAGAATGCAACACAATTCATGCTTTCAGTGATTCGGTGAGAAAGACTTCGACCTTGACCGTATTTCCGTTGCACTTGAAAACTTGGTTTGCAAGGTATATGCGAAAAACACCAAATGCATTACAGTCAAGGAACTCAGATGGGAACTATTCCAATGCAAAAATCTGGAAGCTGAAAATTTACCACCAACTCTTGGCGCACTGAAACCTCACATCCAAAGAGGAAATCTCATATTGCTCATCAGCAAAGAATACAAGGAACCATTTACAGACAATGGACCACAATTTGTTTCTGCCAAATTCGCAGCATATTATCATGATCATGACATATCAAACTGAAATGTAAGCCTGTACCAATCACAGTAAAGGCCAAGCTTGATCACTTCAATGAAACTATCATGAAAGGGATTCAAGCCACGATCGCTGACGACTGTGATTGGCGTCGCACACTCCCCGGAATCCTACTCAGATATCACTCAACAGAACACCCCACGATGAAAGAAACACCCACGAAATTACTTCTGAATCGCAAACTTTGAACCAAGCTCCCGACGATGACGACACACCCGCAGTCCCCCTTATACCGCCAAGCTCGAAAGCAAGATGCAGAATACAAGGCTAACATGAAAACCAACACCAACATAAGATCGCACTCCAAAAAAAGTGACATTATGTAAGATGAGTACGTAATCATTCTAAAAGCATGCTCCAGTAAGTTCAACACAAGATATGACCCCGACCATGGAAGGTAAAGTCCGGAAAAGGGGAAAGAGTAATCCTTGAGCAGCAAGGACGCCAAACGA
>JZLH01S0099761.1:5791-22225 GCA_001188425.1 Eucidaris tribuloides
GGTCATCACTGGTGCTCATCATATGCGTGCGGGAGTCACGACGAACGCGTACGCGCACGCCGAAATATTAAGTAGTTTTTGACAGAGAAGTTAAGCTGAAAAGGGACAGCTTCGAACAAGTTATGATACGCCATATAAACACTACACAAAAAGTAAGTTCCCCCTAAAACAAGTGTCTGTAATTTCCAAAGCAGGATTTTTGACAAACTAAAATCAATCACACATGTTACTGCACTTATTAGCTACCTTTCGTGAGAAATTTAAAGGTAGACATCTCTTCACGCTTCAGTGAGCACGATTTAATGGTAAAATGGCCACTTTTTCAAGTTCACATGCCTAATTTCATGACTTTGAGTTAACGACACTCGGACAGATTTAAAATTTTTGCCACATCAGGGCATGCAAGGTGCTTTTCAGTTACTAGCCGACAAAGTGTATGACTTGTGTGCATATTTTCACGGTTGACTGAGCACACAATAAAAATGGTGAAATTGGGCATTTTAACATCTTTTGAATGTTTATTTAATTAAATTCCACATCAAACATGTGTTGAAACGTATGAATGATTTTTCAAAACCATATCCATTATGTCACGGTTGAGTGGACACGGATTAAATGCCCAAAATAAGATATTTTTAAGTTTTTGAAAAATATTACATTAATTTTAATATGATGCTTAGAGGTTGGCATTTCTGTTGAACTCCCAGTTTTGTTTGCCAGTGTCCATACTTCTTATCGAAATCGCAAAATGACTTCAGATATTGTTAAATAACATATTTTTAGAACTAAAAGCAGCCGGAGATATCTTGTCCGTCCGTCCATTGTCAGTTCTAGTTTCCGCGATAACTGAAGAACCAGTGATTAGATTTTAATCAAACGAGGGTGAGTTATGATCTACAATGCAAAGATCAACTGATCAGATTTTTAAGTTGAAAGGTCAGGAGGCCAAAGGACACAGAGCCTAATTCATGTCTAATTTGGTTCATTACTGCAATAACTAAAGAATGGTTTAATTTTGGTCAAACACGTAAAATGAGGCACCGATGAAGTTATTAGGTTTTGGAGCCAGTTAGAAGTTCAAAGGTCAAAAGTCACGAGGCCTTATATATCTGATTTTAACTTGTTACCACAATATTAAACTCAAGAACAGCATATGGGATTTGAATGTAACTGTGGTCAAATGTGTACTATGAGTCACTGATAAAAATATTGAGATTGAGGAGTTGAAGCGTCACAGGTCAAAGGTCACGGGGCCTCAAAATGGCTGATTTTAGCTCGTTACAATAATTGCTTGAGAAATTAGGCTTATCATATTTTGTTGTAACTTGTCGAAGTAGTAGTATGAGGAACCAATTGATTACCTATATTTTGGAGTTGAAAGGTCAAGAGTCACAAGGACCTTTTTTACATGTCTGATTAAGTCTCATTGTCATGGTAACTTCTTTAGAATTAATGATCAGATTGGGCATATAACATGTGGCTTTTCGATTTCTGCCAGATTGTGTGGGAGTGCGGTTTGCAGAGGCATACCCATCGACTGTGCTAAGTCAAAATACTGTAGTTTCTTCTTACAACAGCTTCTTTTCCTACTTGCATACAACATTTAAAAGATCTATTGGTTGAATATAATGGCTTTCCCACTTTTGTACAGAAATGTTTATTTCTGTACTTGAAAAGTCATATTTTTATGCATTTTTCGTTGTGAATGATAAAAAGAAGTGATTATGGCGTCTGGTATTATTCTTTTTGGATTTTACGGAATGCAAAACATATATTATGGCACAAAAATCATCAAAATTGGCCAAGGGGTGCATTTTTATGATGGAAATACTAATTCTGGCGGCCATTTTGAATAATTACAAAAAAATGGCCGCCATTGTGGAATATCGCGTGGCCCGCGTACTTTTCGTAATACTTGGCCCAAAATGACTCTACATACCAATTTTAATGCTTTTATCACAATTTGAACGATTTTTCAGTTATCTGCTCCACTAATAGGCATCAGGCACCTTGGGCAATACGAGGACAAATGAAGCCAATCCATATTGTAGCTATGAAGTATGGGTTGTACCCTCCCTACTCAAAAGTATTGCAACATACGCTATAGCGCATGCATTTGGAGTTGAAGGAGTCTTTCAATAATGCTGTCCTAATGAACTTCATTATTGGAAAGGGGTTCAAGTTGTCTACCTCCACGTGGTGAGCCCCGGAAACTGATTCGTCAGGCGAACGACAACAGCTAGAGACAGCAGCAGCAGCTACCAGCAATAGCAGCTCCATACTTAACTTACTGCAAAGACACTTTCTGAATATGCAGACTGGTGCCAACCCGGAACTCGTGCCCTCATCAGGGCAGGCAACGTCAGATGTCATACGGAACGGTATCACTGTGCTACAGCTGAATGTGGAAGGCCTAACCAGGGCCAAGACTCTGTTAATTGAGCACATCTTACAGTCACATAAAGTCACAGCCATCCTACTTCAAGAAACACACATCTCCGATAGCTCCCGTTTGAAAATCCCTGGTTTCACCCTGGCTGCTTACACCGAGAGTGACCATCTACGGATAGACCACCTTGTCCAGATTCAGCAAAGGAAAACCATTGCCCACACCGAATCAAGATTCAAATAATAGAATGGCGCCCAAAGTGGAAGTGTTACTGTTGTTAATATCTATAAGGCCCGTTTCGCCAAGGCAGACAATCGCCTTGCGACTCCTTGCGTCTATGGCTGAACTTCAATTGCCGTCAGCACTACTGGGTTACAGAATACATCTGATGTGGAAGGATGGGCTTGTCAATGGTATGGCAAATAATTATTGATCAACAGACGAGACGTTTCCAAGTCTGTAGATGGAATAAACTAAACCTGACTTAGCTTTGCAACTTAATGGGCCGTTCAATGTGTTTGGACCATTTCACAAGATCAACGATAAGGCTCACTGTAAATTCGGTAAATCAGTAGAACCTATTACTCCAAAGCACAAGAGGTGGAACTTCGGAGCTAATGGGACTATTCACAACTTGTGGATAGGTATTGACTCCTTCTGACGCCACATCTTCTGAATTTGATAGCTTATTCAGCCTTTGTCTCTTTGATCAGATAGCCAAAATAAAAAAGAGGCATGCAGTGGTTTCGTATCGTACTACAATTGGGACAGGAGTGGAGTAACCAAGACTTTTTCATGGGCAGACTCGGTGAAAGAGGCATGACAGTCAAGTTCTCACAAATGATTAGACAAAACGAAGGAGTAGATGGGAGGGGAAAGGGCGGCAGAGAAGAACGACTGTAAAGGCATCGATTTAATATCTCGGTAGGAAAGCTTGAAGACCTTAACGCGGTTATGGTAAACCAAGCATTAATGTACAAGTTTAGCAAACTGATAGCAGACACAACTCTTGGCTAATGGCGTCAAGAATATGGGCAAGCAAGGAGCACCGAACATCAACAGGAACATCCAGAACTCCTGGCAGGCTCTGGGGCTGAGATTCCGATCTATCCCTTCACATGTGGCAGAACTTGTGGTGGCATAAGCAACTGAAGAGTGAAAAGGAAAGGATGATAACTGATTCACAAGAGTTTTCTCATTGCGGGGCCAATAAGCCTAGTAATTGGATCGAGATTTACTCATGCTTTCGCCTGAAAATACGAAGATTGAGGAAAGGCAGTATTTTGTCTGGAACCAAACAGGCTGTGACAATCAAGAAACTACGGCCATTATCCGCTACTCTGTGTCCCTCAAGTCTGAGAGAGATTTTGCTAGACCAGGCTGACGCGCGAATCATCGACCCTCAACTCAGATGAGGCAAGCTTCGGCTCCGTTGTGGACCAGTACGGTACATCCAGATTGTGAAGCTCACAAATGAATCGAAGTACAGCTGAAAACGCGAAAGTGGCGTCATCCTGGTAGACTTGACTGGCAGCCTAATGATACCTGCTGCCCAAAGGGCCTCATCCCTGAAACTTCTCAAGACCACTCGCTGACGGCACCTTGTACAGTTCATTTCTCAACTACTAAGTAACCGGGAGACTTCGTTCTGAGACCGAGTGATGGAAAGTCCAGCCGTCTCTGTCGTGAAATGTGTTGAAAAGGTAAGGTGCTATAGTACATGCTGTTAAATATCTAACAATCAGGATTCTACTAATAAATATGGATATGCGGACTAGCCTTCTGTATTCAGGTATAGTGCGAAGTGTGAAGAACATACTTCCAGAATGGAGCATGATCTACTGACGTCTGAGACTGAACCTGAGCTAAGAAAACCAACGAGTTCGATCACAAAGGAAGCTCAGTACGTGCTTGTAATGGAACACCTGCTTCATACAATCACCACATATTTGGAGTTAAGTGGATAGGCGAGTTTGGAAGATTCACAAGCATGATTAGAATCATGGCGTGCCAAGGTGTATCAAGAAATTCCGTCGCTGGAGGGTGCATCCTGGGGAGATAGCACCATCCACTCTTTGCACGGTGCTGTGTCTGATAAGTAGCCAGAAAACGTTCCAGCTGGTGTAGTAGTTTATAAAAAGGGGACACGACACTCAATGAGAGTTGGATTAATCAGGCTGTTGGACGCATCAAAAGGTCTTGCAAGGTGTAGCGGCTATTGATGCAGCTGGAAACCCAAATAATTATGACTGGATTGGGTTCAAACAAACACCTAACGAGTTGTTAATCAATGGTGGCGTCAGTTGTTTTGATTTTGTATTGTCTGACGTTTCCATGTGAAGTAGAATTTCGTTTAAAACACTCGACAGTTACCAAATCAACAACAAGCGTTGCCTCCAGGTGTGACTACCCGAGATCTTGCGGTACTCTGATACACGATTCGCACTGGTGATTGGTAGTTCAACTCACATGAAGCTGGGGGCTGGAACATATCATGTATTGGTGGTCAAAGACAGACGCGACACATATCAATGAGTGGGTAAGTAGCACAGCAGAAATGCAATTCTGATTATAGATGACTCAATCCGAAAACAGTGAGATGGTGAACCAGTGAAGCAATTGGATAGTGCTATAGAAAGAAGAAGAAGAGATTATGAAATCAAATTATTTGACAAGAAATTGATGAATATAATTTTTCCTTTCTTCTCCAAGGCGGAGAGATTATCAAATGCAGGCGCACCCACGACAGAGGGGCTGGAACATAAAAAAATAACATTTTCGCCACCCTATAGGGGTAGGGGGTTTATTCACACTAGCATCCTAATTCGATTTCATATTTGCCGTCAAATGGTTTTGATGGCTTGGAAAGACTTCCAACAAACAAAAAATGTTAATATGTTCCTTTGATGCTGTCTCAGAAAGAAGACACCACGCCGCGAAGAAGAAAGCGCCTCCTATCTTCATAAGACAGTGAAATAGGAGAATAAGGCTACTAATTCAATATGATGGTCTTCTCCCTATATTATTGTATCCAATGTACTGAAAAGTCACTTGGCAGTACATTTTAAGATGTTTACAATAGTAAACCACCTTTAGAATTCAGAAAGAATACGAAATTAAAACGTGAAGAGGCCTTGTATAAAGTATGGGGCGTATCATCCTTACCACTGTCTTATGAAGATAGCAGGGGCTTTCTTCTTCGTTGCGTGGTGTCTTCTTTCTGACACAGGTTCAAAGGAACATTTTTTGTTTGTTGGTAGTCTTTCAAAGCCATCAAAACCGTTTGACGGCAAATGTGATTTCTGCCCTCGATGTTTAAATTACCCCAAATATGGCTAGTATTGTTATCGATCCTATAGGAACTTATTGCGGGGGTGTCGCTCATTTAAAAGGTTCATCGATCGTTAAGCCGGCAAAACAATTTCAGCTTCGCATTCTGCGCGTAAGCACGGAATAACATTTCGCGTACGCGTGCAAATCGCATGCGCACGGAATAGCATTTTTCGTACGCGTGCAAATTACAAAACTTATTGCGGGGGTGCTTCTCAAGTAATCTTTCATCGCTCGCTAAGTCGGCAAAACAAATTAAGCATCGTATTCTGCGCATACATACGAACGGAATAGCATTTTGCATGCGCGTGCAAATTGCAAAATGCGTGCTTGTTCATTTTTGCACGCGTATGCAATGACGTGCGCGTGCTTGTTCATTTTTGCACGCGTATGCAATGGCGTGCGAGTGCAAGTTCATTTTTGCACGCGTACGCCATGGCGTGCGCACGCTTTGGTCGACGCACGCGAATCGTTTTCTGACCCTTATGGCCAACCATATCCGTGGGCAGCTGTGCGAGCGAAGTTGTGAAACTGACTTGTAAACCTCATAACTTTATAAAATGCATACGTGCGCTTCTTGCTCGCTCCTCAGACCCCTAGACTGCCAATTTCAGGGCTCCTTAGCAGGGGTGTAGTTACGGGAGGGCCTGGGGGCACGTGCCCCCCCCCCCAAAAAAAAAAAATCGTGTGCGCCCAGGTGCCCCCACAAAATTATGAAGGAAGAAAATGAAGGGGTGGTACCGGTGTGCATTGCAATTTTTCGGCGGGTGCAGTGACTGGCAAAGTGTAGGACTTGTGATTTGGGGTAAAAAAAAAAATCCCCCCTCGCTAGGTGAGTTTTCGGCGACTGGCGTGACCGGGAAAATTTGTGGACCTGGTATTGGAGGGCAAAAAAAATGACGTCACCCCCCCGCCCCCCCTTGAGCGTAGTCGGCGGAAAAGCCGACCCTGTGACCTTTTAACAGCCTCGGCGTAACTACGGGGCAGGCACGGGGGCACGTGCCCCCCCCCCCTCCCACGGCCGCGGCCAATAAAAAACGAATGGAAAAAAGAAAAAAACTGAGGCGAACCGAGGTAGAAATCGTGCTTATAGTGCACCTTTTGAAATAGACATTCCGCGTAGGTATACTACTCGTTTATTTAACCTTTACTTACAACTGTTCATTCAGTAATTTTGTTGTGTTTGTTCTGGTTCTGGTTCTGGTCATGTACTGCATAAACTCCGCTGGATGTAACATGCAGGCGCAAGTCGACTGAGCAAATTTTGATATTAATTTTGAAAGAAAATACTCTCTTTTAGAACTTATTTAAAGTGGTACTTACAGGTTTGTGCATCAATATGGATATTCAGGCGTTCCCATATTTTTAATCGTGTAAGACTACTGAGCATACCCCCTCCCCCCCCCAACGTGGAATCATTTTCCCCTTCAAAAGCTGTCAAAAACTCGTAGAATTGCTTCTATTATTAACCAGCGATAGCGCGAGCAATTTTTCGGTTACAATTATCAAAATGAAAAAATTTTGTGCAGAAATTTTTCCTCCAAAATTCATCACCCACGTGACACACCTTTTGCGTGTGCGCTATTTTGCATTCCTGTAAAATTCAGTTTCGCCACTGAGTGTCCTTGTAACGCATTTAATTCAAATCGGATAGAGGGGTTATATGACCTGAATAAACACTTGCATAATTTTGTTTGTATGCACATTATTTCGAATTACCAGGACCGTAGCTGAGTAGGGGGTGGGGGTGGGGTGTGTTCAAAAGAATATACTTCTATAATAGTGTTTTTATTATTCTTGAATGTAGGCCTTTTAGCAAATTTCACGAAATAGTGATGACAGGGGTCAAAACAGTCTCATAAAACCGCTAGAACCCATGAGCTTCTAATACAAAATTTATACCGTGGAAGTACCAAACAGTTCGTAAGTGAGGGTGGGGGGGTTGTTTTGTTTTATTTTTGTCGACTTTGTCCAATTAAAAAAACAAAGGTGTTATCAAAAGGTCACAATAAGCTTTTTAAACCGATCGAACTCGTGATCGAGCTTCAGCTTGAGGGGGCTCCGCCCCTTGACCCCCGACAAATGACCATCACGTTTTAAAAGTAACCAGCCATCGGCATTTCAGACTACAAAATTCATAATTTCGAATGAAGTTACAACAATTGTGAAAAATGGGGTGGTTTAGTTATTGTTGACTGTCCATTTCAAAGAAAATTAAGGTTAGAAGAAAGACAAAATATCCGTATGAAACTGCTTGAAGCCGTTAGAGTCAGGGGGTGGAACACCCTGACTCCCACCTCGGTCGGGGACCCTACTTGGAATTCTATAAGGTGGACCCCTGGAACCCACCATTAGGATGGTCAGCCCTTACCCTACGTCATAGGTCCGTTTTCTTGACGTATACGCACCCCCTCCTTTGAAATACCATGGGTACGGGCCGTGCAAAACGCATTTTTTTCTTGGAATTTCAAAGTTTTCCAAACCGCTCGCTCGCTACGCTCGCTCGCGGAATTGCCTTTTTACCACTATAGACATACATACAAACAAATATTTCATATCTAAAATGAAACTGCTAGAAGCCGTGAGCTTCAGGGAGAAGAGCTCCGTTACTCCCACCAGGGACGGGGGCCTACTTGGAATTCTATAAGAAGGGACCCTGGAACCCATCCATTAGGGTGGTCTGTCCTCCCAACCCCCCCCCCCCGGTCCATAGGTCCTGTTTTGTTTTCACTTATACGCACCCCCTCTTCGAAATATCCAGACTAGGGGCCTGCAAAACGCATTTTTTGTCTCAGAAATTCAAAGTTTTCCAAACCGCTCGCTCGCGGAATTGCCTGTTAACCACTAATGATGTACATACAAACACACATTCACTATAAAATAAGCTTATACATTAAAACGGTGCTTTGTTTTGTTACAAAATTATTGAATTGTGGTAAATCTTAAAACAACAAAAACTGACAGGGGTACCCCTATCCCCGCCCCTACCGCACGCTTAGCAATCGCAGCGCTTAAAATCCACCATTTGAAAATGCAATTTCGGCTGAGCGACTGGGTGCCCCCCCCCCCCAATGAGTTGACCCACGGTACGCCACTGCCTTTAAAGGTATTGGCTAACATTCACCACATTAAACAAAAAATCTGAGCAACATGATTCCCCATGCTACCAGTGTCTTTGATGAGGTTTTGAAATGAAGCCCTGGAAAAAATTGTATTTCAAAATGATTATTTAGTGTTTTAAACAAGTGAAAATCGTAAGTTGACCAGATTCACTTGCCCATTTCCTCCCATAGACTTACTGTGTGTACACCTAGGCTATTAAAACCCGCCCCGAGTTTTAATTGTTTATTCATGCATAACTTGCCATTGGCAGCGTAACTTTCCAAACTTTTGTATTCTAGAGTGCTTGTTTGTCCATTTGAACACTACTATGTAGCTCAGATATCAAAATTTGACAATTTTTTAATTGAAGCTCCACCATGTTAGCCTATCACTTTAAAAAAAAATTGACCTGAGATTTGGAGAAAAAATTATTCGTCACTACCCCACCCCCCCCCCTCCCCCACGCTGGGCGAGTTTTCGGCGACTGGCGTGACCCGGAAAAATTTTTGACATGGGAATTGGAGAACACAATTTTCGTCACTACCCCCCCCCCCACCCCGAAAGAAAACTAGACCCTGGATTTGGCCGCCGATGAACACCACCCTTGACAAAATCCTGCGTACGCGCATGGGTGGTGTTATGATGTGTATACGCCCCAAAAAATTTTGGTGCCCCCTACAAAATTTCAAGGCCCCCTTGCCCCCCCTTCCTGCTAAAAAATCCTACCTTCGTCGCTGCTCCAAGCTCCGAAGGCTGTATATTTTATTCTTTTAAACATCTACCTAGAACCTCATTTCAGAATTTCGTGAGGTGCATCCCGTCAAAATATAATTTGAGCGCCACCGCGGAGGGGGGAGGGAGTAAGGTTCCTGCATGTTGCTCGTTTCATTAGCACAAACTCACGCGTATCATTAATTAGCATATGCAAAACTACCTTGTGCTTGTGTTAGGACTATGCTGACCTTATGTGAACTCTGGTCTGGACCGGAGAATGGTTGGGAACCTGATGATGAAGATCAATCAATAGAAGGAACGGCAATGTTGCATTGAAATGCATCCTTTTTTCTGACGAGTAATTGAATGTTTTGTTTGAAATGTACGGACGTGCTCGGAAGGTTTATTTTGTGTGCAGTGTGTCGGTCGTGACCGTAATACTTGTTTGATTTTTAGCTCGAAAATGATTTTTATAAAGCAAGTACATGTATAACAAATGAAAGCTGTCTGAAAGTCAAGTCTGTAAGACTGAAAATGGCTATTTGTTAATCTCAGCAAAAAACACCACCATAAGAGTGTAACAGAAATAGTAATCATGGAATATCGTAATTAAAATGCAAAAGTTTAGTGCTACCTGCCCCTTGATTATAGCTTGATCAATACTGTGATGCAACATGATATTCGATGTAATAGATTTTTGTCTCTCTCTGTATTTAAGATCGCAACTGCTGATCTACAATTTTAACAAACATGTCAGAAAAAAATGAACAAGGTTTCAAACCCGCCATCTACAGCTATCCGGGCTGCGACGATACCACCGGGCTATTGCTACCTTTACATGGGCACGAATTTTGATTCCGCACCACCCCGCACAATGGCGTACCTAGACGCGCCGTTTCTGTGGAATGCAGCTTGGTCAACTCTGTAATTGTGACGCATATTTTGCGCGATGTCGTGCTAATTGTCATGCCTATGTTCCGAGCAATGCGCGCATGATTTACGACAGGTATACGCATAGTCACTCCTTGTCACGCCCAGATTTTGCATGCGTGTGTATTGTTCGTACTATTTTTTTTTATCACGGTTTGCCCCGACTTGCTCTGCCAATACATTTTTTAGGACACAACATGTAATAAGTTGTGCCTTCTTAATTGTCACCCAATTTGTCGCCTAATCTGAGTCTCTCTTCTTGGAGTTCTCTCCTCTTCTTTGCTAAGGACCACCTATTATCAATACGTTTGCATTGATAGAATTCCATAAAAAAGATCTTCAAAGCCGCATGAACACATCTGACCAATTTCAAGGGATAATGATTATTGTATTATAATAATCATGATGATGGTAATTGTGATGATGAAGATAATGATGATAACAGTAGAAGCAATAGTAGTAGTGCAATAATAATAATAATGCTGATAATAATACTAATACTAATACTACTACTACTACTACTAATAATAATAATAATAATAATAATAATATGAATATGAATAATAATAATGATTAGTAGTAGTAATAGTAGGGATAGCAGCCCTAGTAGTAGTAGTAGTAGTAGTAGTAGTAGTAGTAGTAGTAATAGTGGCAGCAGCCCTAGTAGTAGTAGTAGTAGTACTACTACTACTACTAGTAGTAGTAGTAGTACTACTACTATTACCACTACTAGTAGTAGTAGTAGTAGTAGTAGTAGTAGTAGTAGTAGTAGTAGTAGTAGTAGTAGCACAAGTAGTAGTAGTAATAGAAGTAGTAGTAGTAGTAGTAGTAGTAGTAGTAGTATTTTTTGTAAGTAGCATTATTAGTAGTATTAGCAGTATTGGTATCAGTATTAGTAATAGTACTGGTATTAGTATTACATGTAGTAATAGTATTAGTATTAGTATTAGTATTAATATTATTAGTATTAGCATTATTAGTATTATTAGTATCAGTAGTTCAAGTAGAAGTAGTAGTAGTAGTAGTAGTAGTAGTAGTGTTGGTAGTATTCCCCGAGTTTCCACCACGTCCCTATTTGACTCGTACATGCCGAGCAGACATGTGGATAAATCGCCTTGCTGAAGAACGAACATGTATTTCAAATATGTAAAAAAAGATTTTTCAACTATAGTTAGTAGCTATTCCTACTTAATTCAAATATTTATTATTACTAGATTCTAAAATCAAACAACATATATCTCTACCTTAGTACCTATTTATAAATATTTATTGTACCTCATGGTGTGGTTTGTATATTACTTATTTTGAGCAAACATGTCCATTAATGTTGACTACCTATATTACGGCGTACTAGGGTACATGAAATGATCAAATTGACAATGCATTTAAGAGATCATATATTTTGTATTAATATACTAGTCTGATTCTCGACCCTACTCGCTGCCACCTGGGCAAGTTCGAAAAGTGCCTAGTCTTATTACTAGACATAGTTTGATTGCGCAAGGAAAAAAATTTAAGGCAAGTAAAACAGGCTAGCTGATAACAAAAATCATAAAAAAAATAATAATAATAATAAAAACTGTTCGAAACAACTCAAAATCATAGCTTGAGCAAACTTGGCTACTGGGTGGGTATAGTCCTTCTGTAATCTGGATTATTGCATGTATTTTCCGAATCTTGTCTTACTGATGATTTCCCTGAATGGTTTTAATATTGGACTTTAGGGAGAGGGCTGATGTTACAAAATGCCCTCAAATTTTCAGTTTTGATCAAGTTACCTCTTTACACGCTTAAATAATTCTGAGGGAATAATAATGACGATTGTTATTTTGATATTTTCGTCAAACCTTGCTTTCCTTATTTCACCATTAATATGGGCAATTATTCTACAGATGTTGCCCAAGGATTATAGCCACTTGTTAGTTTTCATAGCAGACACGTAACGGAGAAAACGATTTATTACGATTGTTAAATTCAATTGTAGAGATGTGCGTAATTGCAACATTTGCGTGCAAAGGGTTAACTACGGTTGAGCATTTGGAATGAACGCATGTTATGATCGCAGGCGCTTACCACGTGCGCCTGCCTGAACTGTGCGCAAGGCGTACTCAAACTGTGAGGGAGTTATGTGCAACTAATGCGCTCCAGTGTGTAAATTATGTGCAAACTAGTCGCAAACACCACGTTGAATGCGTACCATCAACCCAGTTGGGCACGCAGTGGCACGCAATGCCACGACCTGTCACGACGAAGTTGCGCCTAGGTTGCATATTATAGTTCTCGACGTGTTCACGAAAATTGCTCGAAAATTTTGTCGTGACAAATTTTTGAAAATTTCAAAATTTTGTCACGAACGGTCACGCACTTTTTTACCAGCCGCGCACCGTCACGAATAGTACCACGAGCGTTTTGCGGCCTTTACACGGGCACGCAAAACAGTTTACGTCATGGCACTCATCGTAACGTGCCAATGAGGGAAACGCTCGTGGTAACATTCTTGATGGTGCGCGGATAGTAAAAAAGTGCGTGGCCGCTCGTGACAATATGTTAAACTTTTCAAAAAGTTTTTGGTATGACCCAGCCGGGGCTCGAACCCGCGACCTTCCGGATGTGAGGCGGACGCTCTAAGCACTAGACTATCACACCGGTTACAATCATAAGGATTAGAGAGTTGAGCGAGCTGCATACCACAGAATGGCACGCCTAGGTACGCCATTGTGCGAGGTGATGCGGAATCAAAATTCGTGCCCGTGTAGAGGCAGCATTTCCCTCATTGGCACGTTACGATGAGTGCCATGGCGTAAACCGTTTTGCGTGCCCGTGTAATGCAGCCTTAACCGTTCGTGACAAAATTTTGAAATTTTCAAAAATTTGTCACGACAAAATTTTCGAGCCATTTTCGTGAACACGTCGAGAGCTATATGCAACCTAGGCGCAACTTCGTCGTGACGGGGCGTGGCATTGCGTGCCACTGCGTGCCCATCTGGGTTGATGGTACGCATTCAACGTGGTGTTTGCGACTAGTTTGCACATAATCTACACACTGGAGCGCATTAGTTGCACACAACTCCCTCACAGTTTGAGTATGCCTTGCACACAGTTCAGGCAGGCGCACGTGGTAAGCACCTGCGATCATTACATGCGTTCATTCCAAATGCTCAACCGTATAGTTAACCCTTTGCACGCAAATGTTGCCTTTATGCACATCTGTACAATTGAATTTAACAATCGTAATAAATCGTTTTCTCCGTTACATGTGTGCTATGAAAACTAACAAGTGGCCACAATGCTTGAGCAACATCTGTAGAGTAATTGCCCGTATTAATGGTGAAATAAGGAAAGCAAGGTTTGAAGAAAATATTCAAATAGTAAATATTCAAAAAGTAATATACAAACTACACCATGAGGTACAATAAATATTTATAAATAGGTACTGAGGTAGAGATATATGTTGTTTGATATTAGAATCTAGTAATAATAAATATTTGAATTAAGTAGGAATAACCACTAACTATAGTTGAAAAATCTTATTACATATTTGAAATACATGTTCGTTCTTCAGCAAGGCGATTTATCCACATGTCTGCTAATACTAATACTAATACCAAGGAGGTACAAGGCTCGCCTAGTACCTCCTTGCTAATACTAATACCAGTACTATTAGTAATACTACTGATACCAATACTACTAATACTATTACTAATAAAAAATACTACTACTACTACTACTACTACTACTACTACTACTTCTACTTGTACTTGTACTAATAATACTAATACTAATACTAATACTCATACTTATACTAATACTTATACTATTACTACTGCTACTGCTACTACTGCTACTATTGCTACTACTGTTACTACTGCTACTACTGCTACTGCTACTACTACTGCCACTACTGCTACTACTACTACTACTACTACTACTACTACTACTACTACTACTACTACTAGGCTGCTACCACGACTATTACTACTTTGTATTATTATTATTATTATTATTATTATTATTATTATTATTATTATTATTATTATTATTATTATTATTATTACTATTGTACTACTACTATTGCTTCTACTGTTATCATCATTATCTTCATCATCATAATTACCATTATCATGATTATTATATTACAACAATCATTATCCCTTGAAATTGGTCAGATGTGTTCATGCGGCTTTGAAGATCTTTTTATGGAATTCTATCAATGCAAAAGTATAAATAATTGGTGGTCCTCAGCAAAGAAGAGGAGAGAACTCCAAGAAGAGAGACTCAGATAAGGCGACAAATTGGGTGACAATTAAGAAGGCACAACTTATTACATGTTGTGTCCTATAAAATGTATTGACAGAGCAAGTCGGGGCAAACCGTGATAAAAAAAATAGTACGACCACTACACACGCATGCAAAATCTGTGCGTGACAAGGAGTGACTATGCGTATACCTGTCGTAAATCATTAGTGAATTGCTCGGAACATAGACATGACAATTAGCACGACATCGCGCAAACTATGCGTCACAATTACAGAGTTGACCGGGCTGCATTCCACAGAAACGGCGCGTCTAGGTACGCCATTGTGCGGGGTGATGCGGAATCAAAATTCGTGCCCGTGTAAAGGTAGCATAAAGGCTGCATATAACTGGTTACCGGCATTGGCACGATGAACAAGTAACAAATACCAAGGCTCACAATCCTGACATTGTTATGCTAAATAGTCCAAGGCGGAAATTTTCATTATTATTTTTAAATGAAAGGGATTATTCAGAGAGTTGAAATGCGATATAATAGATTATTCATTTGTCTCTCTCTGTATTTAAGATCGCAACTGCTGATCTATAATTTAACAAACATGTCAGAAAAGCCGGGATAGCTGTAGATGGCGGGTTCGAAACCTAGTTCATTTTTTCTGACATGTTTGTTAAAATTATAGATCAGCAATTGCGATCTTAAATACAGAGAGAGAGACAAATGAATAATCTATTACATCGCATTTCACCTCTATGAATAATCCCTTTCATTTAAAAATAACATGAGACTCGTTGATTGTCTCTGCAATTTACGTATCAAATTAATGTCAAATAACGATACTTGAAAAAAAAACATTAGAAATGTTGTGTACATCAGTGTATGCGAGGAACTGGAAACTCGTGTTTCTTCTGGAACTACATTCACTGTTAGATTTTGAATTGAACAATGTTATATCCAAATTTGTAGTGAAGCCTTCTACGGGGATTAAAGGGAACCAACACCCTGAGTAATTTATTTGCTATACATGTAGAATATATTTGTGCCATGCCCTCTGCAAAATATTAGCATTTATAATTACTCCGTTTTTTATTTATTGAGGTTTGAATGTGAATTTCAAACAACAAGTAAAGTATAAAACGACTTGGCATAGACTACTCGATCACCCGATACTATCCATCGATCGATCGCGCTATCGATATTTTTTCTGTCAAACGTCTTGATCGATAACAGTGCCGTTTGGCTAGAGTGTTGCAGATACGACGGTCCCGGGACCTGTAAAGTTCACTGTCGGTCAATTTTACTGGTCCGATCCGACCTAGCCAGTTAAATAAAAACGTTTATATATCGAGGGAAAAAGGTGCACAGAAACTATATTTAGTGTAGTTGTTTCCCGATCGGAAATAAATTATGGATACAGACCTATTCGGATTCAAATACTAAAACAAATTTCGGGTGCTTGCATGCTTTTACAATTGGAAATGAATTGTCAGTGGTAATATTCGGCTCCATATGATGCTAAAATAAAGTGTGACATACAAAAGTCATGTAGGCCCTACGGATCGGTTTATATTTGTGGGCAAACGGTATAGTGTTCTACTCCCTGTGCCTTTTTTATGAACTTGAATATACGTCTGCAGTGATTTGTCTTAATAGGGACGCTGTGTTAATGGCAAAAAATGTCAACGGGTATTTTTTATCAAAAGACCCGGATCCTGTA
>JZLH01S0099761.1:47284-59904 GCA_001188425.1 Eucidaris tribuloides
TGGGGCAATAGTGTCAGACTATAAAGTGCATTTACTCGGGTAATCTACATGTCCAGTATTATCAACTAGAGATTTTCGCGCGGACAGCCAATTTACGCGCATAATACTCCGTCGGGAAATTTCCATTTTGTGAGACAAATACACCCGGTGTTAAGACATGATATTTGATGCGAATAAACATATGGGTGATCACTTCGTTCGATTACCATAGGAATGGACATTATTGACCTTTTATTTCTGAAAAAAGGGTTGCAAAAAGTTGACTGAGATGTTATCACAAAGCCTACGACAAACCATGTAATCCTGACCATGGCTGTCGTGAAACTCCATAAGACCGGTGTTAAATTTTAAACGCAAGAGTTTTTTCACTGTAAAATACACTAAAGTGTTGACACTCCACACATTAAGCTGTTAAATATATTGCCTTCTGTGTTGTTCTAAATCCAGTAAAATTTGAACACTCCACATATAAGGCGGGTGTTAAATGTCATTACACCGAGGCGTTTTATTTAGATACAGCAAAGTGTGAACACTCCATATACTGTGTTTTAACTTTACACCTTTCATTATAGGTACAGTAAATTATTAAGGACTCCGTTACACTGGTGTGTTAAATTATAACCCAGGTGTCATCTTAAACATTTAAAATAATTACTGCTACCACCAAACGTATTACTTTAAACCCAAAGAGTGCCTAAAATTCAACACCACATTCTAGTATTTGGGTCACACATTTATGTTTTAGATTTAACTCATCAGTTTTGGCTTTTGAGGCGTGTGTTTCTAGGAAATAATATTGTTCTCTTTACAAAGGCGAGTGAAAATTTTTTACCCTTTAAGAGATAACTGAGGTCACTCCAAAATGAGTAAAAACATATTCACTGTCTTTTTTAACATTTACCCCTTACAGAGTAAACAAATTTCATCGTGTTTTTTAAAAAGTACATGTATACGTTATTACTCAAAAGTTTACCTTTAATGATTGTACGTTTTTAAAAGGTATTTATATATCGTCATTAATCCGCCTTTTATTCTCAGTCTATCTGTGTATTTTGGCTCAGAACTGAGGTTGTTTTATTTTGCTGTTGAGTAAGCTTTGGTGAATCAACTTAACTTGATTTCACGTAGACAGCATGAGACAGAATAGGTTGAGTGATGCTGTTACATGGAATGTCTGTGCGGCTTTAGCTAAATCTATTCACCTCTTTATACTTGAATGCGCTGTCAACAGGCGATGAATATTACAACGTTAACCACAAAAAGTACGTGTAATATGTCCACTAAACTTCGGCAGTTATTAAATTCACACTGTATATCAGTATGTTGGTTAAAAATTTATTAGAGCGTGGAGCTTGGATTGCACTGGGGTGACTATTCACCCCCCCCCCCCCAACTGAAGCAGAGAGTTCCTCGCCCCAGGCCAAAACACAAATACAAATGCGCATCCTTTTTCTGCTTTCAATAGCTTCAAAGACAAGATTTTCTCAACTTAGTGCCACCTCCCCAAGATGTGCTCCTCCCATGCCAATTGCTGGCCTACACCCTTCACAAGGATATTTAATAATGGCATGATGTTTCATATTGAATTTTTGGCTAAGGAAAAATAATGAAAATGAAAGGCATACAGCAGAACAAGAATATGAATCCTTGCTACTTAATGAAGAATACGTTTAACTAGAAATGTATCAACGTTTGAAATATGCCCTAAAAAAAAAAATATTCCCGTCCATTATTAGTTTCTTCGATCGAGAATTCAAAAATGCAGTATTTAGAATAGGCATGATAACGCGTGTTTGTTTATGTGTTGGTCTGGTCTGTGTTGAAATTATTTTGTTGGGTGTTTGTCTCATTTTACATTTGCCATAGTTAAGTGCGAGATACAGGCTGTACCACTTAAATAATTTTTTTAAGGGTTCTCTTCGGGCTACTCCTGAATGAAACGGGGTTGAATTTGATCCTATTTGGTCACATCTTACCAATGTTCAGGGTCAAATCTGAACCAAGTCTGGGTAACATCTGATGCTGTCCCTAACAAACCTTTTTTCCAGAGTCAGTTCTTATCTCCCCTGTTAGTTGCCGGTGCCTTCTCCCTTTAAAGCAATTAATGGCATAATTCATTAACATCTGATTGGACAGAAAACAGTTTTTCAATGACAAGTGAAAAAAATATACCCTTCAAGTTACAATCTGGACTTTTGCAGAGTTCTTTTCTTAGTCTCGTACTTTTTAATATTTTATAATCAACAACTTGTGTAAGTCGTCTCAATGTTTATTGGTATTTTTTCTTAGCAGATGCCACTTTTATTATTTTTTTCACCAAAAGTTATACCCTTTTTTATTAAAGAACTGAAGCAATGTTTTTAAATGATATTTCATATCAATACAAAGTGAAACAACATCATCATTGGTATCCTTAAATTTATCAACGTAAGTTTCTCCACACTCCTCGATTACGTATCGATAGTATAGATTGACGCGGGAATTCATACAAATCCCAACTTACGTACTGTTCTGTTAATATCAGAATAAAAAAGATGTTTTTCCCTGTCTGCATATTCAATATGTACTCTGTCCTTAACTTTCCGAAAATTAACTACGAAATATTAAGCACTTATGTATTCAGGTTTACATCCGCAAAAGTAGAATTTGAAAAAGAAAATATTCAGTTTTCGGTAACAAGCACATGTTCTTTTCGTAATGTATGTATCATTTTCAGTTGTGCATATACACGTGTGTTGTTTAAGTGGGTTACAAGCATTCAGACAATATAATGAGTGCATAGACACTGACGGGGCATAGTGTCAGACTATAAAGTGCATTACTCCGGGTAATCTACATGTCCAGTATTATCAACTAGAGATTTTCGCGCGGACAGCCAATTTACCGCGCATAATACTCCGTCGGGAAATTTCCATTTTGTGAGACAAATACACCCGGTGTTAAGACATGAATATTTGATGCGAATAAACATATGGGTGATCACTTCGTCGATACCATAGGAATGGACATTATTGACCTTTTATTTCTGAAAAAAGGGTTGCAAAAAGTTGACTGAGATGTATCACAAAGCCTACGACAAACCATGTAATCCTGACCATGGTGTCGTAAACTCCATAAGACCGGGTGTTAAATTTAACACGCAAGGGTTTTTTTCACTGTAAATACACTAAAGTGTTGACACTCCACACATTAAGGTGTTAAATATATTGCCTTCTGTGTTGTTCTAAATCCAGTAAAATGTGAACACTCCACATAAGGTGTTAAATGTATTACACCGAGGCGTTGTTATAGATACAGCAAAGTGTGAACACTCCATATACTGTGTTTTAACTTTTACACCCCTTTCCATTATAGGTACAGTAAAATTATTAAGACTCCGTACACTGGTGTGTTAAATATAACCCCAGGTGTCATCTTAAACATTTAAATAATTACTGCTACCACCAAACGTATTACTTTAAACCCAAAGAGTGCTAAAATTCAACACCACATTCTAGTATTGGGTCACACATTATGTTTTAGATTTAACTCATCAGTTTTTGCAGGGTGTGTTTCTAGGAAATAATATTCTCTTTACAAAGCGAGTGAAAATTTTTACCCTTAAGAGATAACTGAGGTCACTCCAAAATGAGTAAAAACATATTCACTCTTTTTTAACATTTACCCCTTACAGAGTAAACAAATTCACTCGTGTTTTTAAAAAGTACATGTATACGTTATACTCAAAAGTTTACCTTAATGATTGTACGTTTAAAAAGGTATTTATATATCGTCATTAATCCGCCTTTTATTTCTCAGTCTATCTGTGTATTTGAGCTCAGAACTGAGTTGTTTTATTTTGCTTTGAGTAAGCTTTGGTTGAATCAACTTAACTTGATTCACGTAGACAGCATGAGACAGAATGGGTTGAGTGATGCTGTTACATGGATTGTCTGTGGGCCTTTAGTAAATCTATTCACCTCTTTATACTTGAATGCGCTGTCAACAGGCGATGAATATACAACGTTAACCACAAAAAGTACGTGTAATATGTCCACTAACTTCGCAGTTATTAAATTCACACTGTATATCAGTATGTGGTTAAAAATTTATTAAGAGCGTGAGCTTGGATGCACTGGGTGACTATTCACCCCCCCCCCCCCAACTGAAGCAGAGGAGTTCCTCGACCCCAGGCAAACACAAATACAAATGCGCATCTTTTTCTGCTTTCAATAGCTTCAAAGACAAGATTTTCTCAACTTTAGTGCCACCTCCCCAAGATGTGCTCCTCCCCATGCCAATGCTGGCCTACACCCTTCACAAGGATATTTAATAATGGCATGATGTTTCATATTGAATTTTTGCAAGGAATAAATAATTGAAAATGAAAGGTACAGCAGAACAAAATATGAATCCTGTACTTAATGAGCAATACGTTTAACTAGAAATGTATCAACGTTTGAAATATGTAAAAAAAAAATATTCCCGTCCATATAGTTTCTTCGATCGAGAATTCAAAAAATGCAGTATTTAGAATAGGCATGATAACGCGTGTTTGTTTATTGTGTTGGTCTGTGTCTGTGTGTGAAATTATTTTGTTGGGTGTTTGTCTCATTTTACATTTGCCATAGTTAAGTGCGAGATACAGGTGTACCACTTAAATAATTTTTTTAAGGGTTCTCTTCGGGCTACTCCTGAATGAAACGGGGTTGAATTTGATCCCTATTGGATCACATCTTACCAATGTCAGGGTCAAATCTGAACCAAGTCTGGGTAACATCTGATGTGTCCCTAACAAACCTTTTTTCAGAGTCAGTCTTCTACTATGTTTTTAGACGGTAATAGCCTAGTTCAATCCATCTTTAAAGTACAATTAATCACTTTGAATAAAGACGAGAAGATGGGTAATCGCATTGTAAGTAAGATTGGCCCTGGGCGCTTTCATGCTGGTGGCCATATTTAGGAATACTCATGGGGTTATGGTGTACATTTCATGATGGGTGTGGATCTATATGTCAAAGGGTGAGTAGAGTAGTGAAAGAGTGCTTTTCTCTCTTAAACGAGAGTATCTTATACAAACCAAGACCTTCACTTTACCTCTACCGTTTACCCTGCAAAAGTTATGTAGCTAATATAGGTAGCAAAATGGTGTTGATTCTCAGTGGAACTGTTCGTGTTCGGTAATTACCACCCGAACAATTACACACCAAATAATTACCATCCGAACACCCCCTCCCCTGCATTACCACTCAAACATTTTCCCACCAGACAATTACCACCCTAACCATTTGATTCCCAGATAATTCCCACCCGAACAATCCTCCGTTAATTACCACCCGAACAATTACCCACCAGATAATTACCACCAGAACAATTTCCCCCTCCCACTGGTAGTCACCCCCTGAAAAATTTTCCCCGTTAATTACTACCCAAAAAATTTCCCCGTCAATTGCCACCTGAACAATTTCCACGTCAATTACCACCCGAAAAATTCCCCCGTTAATTACAACCCGAACAATTCCCCCGTTAATTGCCACCCAAATAATTTCCCCTGGTAATTACCACCCAAACAATTCCCCCCGTTAATTACCACTCAAACAAATTCCCCCAGTAATCACCGCCCGAACAATTCCCCCGTTATTTACCACCCAACAGTTCTCCCCGGTAATTACCACCCGAAAACTTTCCCCCAGTAATTACCAGCCGAACAATTACCCCCCCTCCCCGTAATTACCACTCACAAGTCCCCGCCCCCGTTAGTTACCACTAGAACAACTTCCCTGCTAATTTCCACCCGAACAATTCCCCGTTCATTACCACCCGAACAATTCCACCCTTTATTACCATCTGAACAATTCCCCCGTTAATTACCAACCGAACAATTTCTCGTTAATTACCATCCAAACAATTACCCACCAAATAATTTTCACCCGAACAATTACCCACCAGATAATTACCACCTGAACACCTCCCACACCTCCTACACCCCCGACCGATGATTTCACCAAAAATTACCTTTCAAGGACAATTACTGGATCGGTACTAATATTCTTAGTGTAAAAAAAAAGTTTATATTTAACATCTAGAGTGTGAAATCAACAATATATCTGGTATCTTTGTGCGAAACCTTAACAACATCAGACGTCTTGTAGTGTACCAAACGTTAGGGTCCACGTGTGCCAAACTATAAGCACATATTTCTCACCATGCGGCGAAAAGGCTAGCAGTAAATATAGATCCCATGGTCATTTTGTTGTTTTTCTCTCCCAGGAGAGACAGGTGTTATCTAGCGAGAATGTATTCATGGATATTGATTTCAAGAGGCAATAAAGGCGAATTTTAGGCGCACGGGCTACCACCACAACCGTCTCCTAAATGTCGTTTCTGTCGTGTTCAATGCTTTCTACGCCATGCATCTGAAAGGTATTTTCTTTTTCTTTCTTTTTTTAAAGGGAAATGTCAAGTTTGGGGATATCTATTAAAGGGCAGTGACACTACTGGGAGATTTTAAAAATGCCTCTCATACCAAACTGGTTGAAAAATATATATCTATCTCCTGGCTGAAAGGATTTGTGTTGAATCTTTTTACTTAAGGAGAATCAAGCAAGCATGAACACATGATTACTTTATTTCTCTCGTACCCCGAGAAAAATTAATCCCACAGAAAGCTACACAACAAATTTGTCTGTTCGAGGTATTCTGATGGATATTATTTTGAAATGAATCAATGTTTGACTACAAAATTTTCACAATTGAATCCTTGCACACTTTAATTAATTCTAGAATAATTTTGCCCCAAGTTGCAGATACCTTCATTTACGTCATTTACCTGTAAGGTTTATTTATTTAGTTTAGAACCTGCGTGGTTGGAAGCAAACACATGCACTCATTTATAGTCTAATTATTAATTTGCATTTTAGAGGTGTTTGTTAATTAAGAAATTTTAATGAAAGGTGTATGATTGAATTATTCGAATGAGTTAAGAGGGCATTTCACATATAAAAGAAGACGCTTCAAATAAACACATTTTTGTCTTGGTCAAAACGACAATATTGCCATACTCGTCCCATATCTATCATATATAGTATATCCATCCATCTATCTGTCTTTCACCCGTCTACCCCTTTATCTTCTCCTTTCTCTTAGATAGTGTTACGGATAGCAATGACTCAACTAAAAGCTTCAGATTGGGGTATTGAATTACAGTTTCAAGAATACATCAAATGATAAAAATTTGTACTTTTCACAAAGTTTACAGGTCTAGAAATAATTCCGTTGACGCCGAAGTAATGGATCATTTAATGCACGGCGCAATTATGAAATGTGAGAAAAGGAAAAGAACGAAAATGAAATACTTATATATTTGGGTCAATTTTCTAGGTCACATAGCACCTCGTCTCCTTCTTTCTTCGTGTTTTCGGAGTGTGTAACGTAATGGAAATGTCTTCTACTAATGACTGATACTGTGTCTGCTAAAATTATTACGTATTTCCCTCGCCGCACTAAAAGGCATCCGCATGGTAATGTCAAGTCTTAATATGGACCAAGACGGACAACAGTAATCGGTTATTAACGAGATGCACTTTGGCAAAGAACTTGTCGAACAATACGTGACGGATTGCAAATTGAACAATTACGAGATAGATCAGGATGGGCTCAGAAAGTACAGGTAAACAGTCAATTTGCTGTCGAGTGGAAAGTACGAACTACTTTTATCACCTAAACGGATTAGCATCTTGGAAAGTCGTTGTCTCTACATATTCTCCTAATTTACTTGAAATAACCCATTCAAAAATGCTGCTACTGCAGTAGCATTACCAGCAGAGGTAATCGTGGTATGGTGATAGGCCAGTAGTAGTAGTAGTTGTTGTTGTTGTTGTTGTTGTTGTTGTGGTTGTTGTTGGTGGTGGTGGTGTTGTAGCAGTAGTAGTAGTTGTTGTGGTGGTTGTTGTTGGTGGTGGTGGTGGTGTTGTAGCAGTAGTAGTAGTTGCTGTTGTGGTTGTTGTTGGTGGTGGTGGTGTTGTAGCAGTAGTAGTAGAAGTAGTAGTAAGTAGTAATAGTAGTAGTAGTAGTAGAAGTAGAAGTAGTAGTAGTAGTAGTAGCAGTAGTAGCAGCAGTAGTAGTAAGTAGTAGTAGTAGTAGTAGTAGCTAGTTGTTGTTGTTGTGAGTATTAGTAGTAGTAGCAGTAGTAGTAGTAGTTGTTGTTGTAACAATAGTAGCAGAAGTAGTAGTAGAAGTAGAAGTAGAAGTAGTAGTAGTAGCAGTAGTAACAGCAGAAGTAGTAGTAGTAGTAGTAGTAGTAGTAATAGTAGTAGTAGTAGTAGTAATAGTAGTAGTAGTAGTAGTAGTAGTAGTAGTAGTAGTAGTAGTAGTAGTAGTAGTTGTAAGTAGTAGTAGTAGCAGTAGTAGTAGTAGTAATAGTAGAAGTACTAGAAGGAAGGAGCAGTATCAGTATTAAAAGTAGAAGAATAAATAAAAGTAACAGCAGCACCAGCTGCGGTGGCATTGCGCAATTCTACTGATGAGATTTACATTCAAATTAGCTAGAGTTTGTCTTCCTAATACGTTCGTCTACAGTAGATGTAGACTTATCGTTCCATAAATCCATTATAACTTTTCTCACTTTATGCTTAAAGGCATCGTATAACATTGTTTCCAGTTTTAAAAAAAAGTCTGAGCTACATGATTCCCCATGTTGCTGGTGTCTCTGATAAGGTCTAAAAATGAAGTCCTGAAAAAATTGCAGTTTAAAACGATCATTAAGTGCTTCTAAAAAGTGAAAATCATTGAGCGACCATTCCCGTTTTCCTCCATATACTACTGTGTAGCAAAATTTTCTATCAGCTGAGAATAAATTCATGTGCCGATTTTGATCTCTACATATTTTACAAGTGACAGCATATCTCTCTAAAGTTTTGTGTTCTAGGGTAATTATTTGTCCATCCAAACACTACCAGATAATTGTCAGATAGCAAATTTTGACAATTTTAAATAAGGCTTCCACAATGTTATATAGTGTCTTTAAGCACAAGTGATAAGTCTTTCAAGAGACTATGATGATACAAAGGTATCAACATATCTCGGAGTTCAGGTGGAAAACGTAATGGATTCATGATGACATAATGGAATGAGGTTTGATCGAGATTTGAAAAGTATATAAAGAAAAGTTTGAATAGTTGAGCTGATGATTTTGTTTAAAAAAATCAAAAAGTATTTACAATAAGTTTGAATCAATCAATCAATCACATACGAAGAATGTATATACATTTAGAAATAATGCATTTATTTCCCGCATTATAGCTTTGGTACGATAACTGACCATCATTCTGCATGTCACAATTATTCATCTAACTTGTGTGTGTGTGTGTTTTTTTTCAATTTCTAATAGTTTTTAACAAGAGATTTTGCTTTTCGGTTATAAGTATAGAAGCAACTTGTTAGCTTAGTTTTTTTCCATCAATGTAATTTATACACTCACACTCACATTCCCACCTTGATTAATCTAAAACATGCAAGCCCAAACACACGCATACATACACACACACGTTAACACACACACGCATACATAGTTACACACGCACTCACACACAAATACATACATGTATACACACACACAAACACACACACATAACAAACAAATTTGATCAGCGATTGATTTGGAGGGGTAAAACGACATCCTTCCTATATCCCTGCCTCTCGTCTTCTGTTAAACAAGCCCTACCAAGATGGTCCTTGGGGATCATTCCACACGATAGCAGAAAGACAAACACACCGACTGGACAAACCCCTGGACAAGTTAGTAAAAACACAATTATCTATTTCCTCCGCTCTCCAACGAATCCATTTTGATCAAGTGTAATTTAAATGTCAATCTGGGTAAGACCTTAATGGTCAGTAAATCGTAGCAGAAAGGGTAAGACAATACTTAGTGTATCACTAGCGTAACGTGCCTGTGTAAATCAGGCGGTTTTTCCCGGCGTTGCTGCATGATAAATGGCGGTGTAGGTACTCTATCTGCCAATTTCCATGAACGCAACTTGACGACTTTCCCACGGGGACGGGCCCCGATCACACTCCCTCGCTGTCCGAGGCGTGTCAGCCCATTCCACGTAGAAATAACGTAATAAATAAAAATGATGAAGAATAGACGATGGAGATTTAGGGCCCCTTGCCACCTCGGTGCATTATTCATTGTGTCGTTTTACATCGGAAATATAGGCACTGTCACCAGTAATTACGGGTCGTTATGATAATAGCCATTCTAGACAGTTGATACTTTACGCTGTGTCCGAAAACAAAACACGGCAGGAAAAGAAAACTTCTATACAAGCTCAGTTAATGAGTAGGTACTGTATTTCGTGTAAAGAGGGCAAAGAGTGGTTGATAAGCGGTCAATAAGAACTGTGTTGCTTGTGTGGTCTTGTTTGTGTACGAAGACGAGACTGGACAGCTAGTCCTATTTGAATTTGGTAATTATTTCCTGTATTTCCTGTAAGGCAAAGAGTGATTGGTAAGTGGTAGACTAGATTTATCTTGCTTATTTTGTCGCGGTTTGTGTACGAAGTCGATATTGGAACGCTGGTCCTTTTTGAATTTGGTAATTATTTCGTGTATGGCAAAGAGTGGTCGATAAGTGGTCGATAAGAGTCGTGTTGCTTATGTTGTCGTGCTTATGTTGTCGTGCTTGTGTACGAAGACGAGATTGGAAAATTGTCCTTGTTCGAATTTGTTAAAATCTAAGAACTATACAGTGTCCTTACTCTGTTGTAATTTTTTGGACAAAGTGCTCTACACGCTCTCATGGAGACCGTTGTGTGATTTCAGGTTCTATTACCATTATGTTTATTGCCATTATGTTTCCCGCAGGTATAAGTGTAATTTGATTATATCTCAGGGTCTTATCCGTGAAAGGCTTTGTATCTTTACATCTTCTCTTGACATATCGAGCTGTGTCTTGTTTGACTTGTGAGCAAAACGTTATTTCTCTTCGGGCTGCAGTTACCAAATTGGAGCTCCAGCTTTAATAAGTAGCTTTGCCAATAGAAAACAATATTTAAACTTGATTTAGACTGAGGCCTGGGTTACAAATCAAAAAGACTGGTCCCAGTTGAATTGTACGTATTATTTAGAAAGCAGGAAGATAACAACCTCTTCTTCGATGAAATTCGCATTTTATGGTTCTTTACACGACTGGAAGGGATAAAATCTAGTGATGTGAGTGTGTTTTGCATTTGTGACAACGCGATGTGCTTGAATAAATCAAAAGTTTAGCCATGAGTGCATGTGCTCAGACATGAATGCACCCTTTGCTTTGAGAAATGTATAATATCCACACATAGTCCTACCATTTTCTTTTCTATTTATGTTGGCATTTCTGAAGTTTTTAGCTTTCAATCAAGATCAAGTTTGAATCTTACAATCTATTGTAGTTCGCAGAAATGAATAGACAAATTTTAACATATATTCAAGCATTTAATAACCCCTTAAAAATAAATGAAACCATATTAGGATTAAGAAAGATAGACATATACATACATACATAGTTTTATACATACATAGATCGATTAATAGATGGATGGATAAATGAATAAATAATACACTATGATACAAAATACAATAAAAATATCATAAGCATTCAAATATTTAGTTTTAAAAAAAGAGTGTGCAATGCACCTTTTCACATGTCCTTGATACGTCAGTTCTTAACACGTTACATGACAAATTATTGCGTTTTGAGAAAATAACACCCGCTGTTACTAGCCTTCATGAATATATGCGTATTTCAGTGAAATTAACAGAAATGCATTAGGAAAATGACACAGGTCATTTCACACGCAGACAAAATGACTGGAATGGAAAAAAATGCGTAATACATGAGGTCGGCTAATAATAGATAATAATGCAAATATAATATGCGTGTGGAAACAAGTGTAAGAACATTTAGAAATGGTATCTGCATGGTATTTTGATAACCTTTACAAATTTTAACAAGATGTCTTGTTGTCCATAGCTAATTTAAAACCAGCGCTAAAATTTGCCAAATTTGGTTCTTTTTTAACTGAAAAAATAAACATTTTATTCAGTAACTTTAAATGTATGTTACATTATACTTGATACTACATCATATTATTATTCATATTTCTATTCAGAGTTCGATGTATTTATAATGAACCGTTTCCTATATATTTGATAAGGTATATGATATTACAGTTTCCAGGACAGGGAGATTGATGACTTTATCTATTTTAATTCACTGGCTCACATCGTTGACTCACATCGTTGACCCACAGCGTTGTGTATTTCCTTTCAAAATCGACTAACATTCTGGAGAAAAGGTGTACACTCCCCAGATCATCACTTTCTTCCTTACTCATGATTGATAGATGGCGAAAACACAAACTCCTAAATTTTGGTGCGGATCCAGGAAGGTTTAAATAAAAGAAATACTTCCCATATCGGGCTTATCTCGAAAAAGTGTTAAATGCGGAGCGCAGGAGATGGCGCCATAATGTTTGATGTTTGATATTCCCAGTGAATTAAAAATAGATAAAGTCATCAATCTCCCTGTCCATGGAAACTGTAATATCATATACCTTATCAAATATATAGGAAAACGGTTCATTATAAATACATCGAACTCT
>JZLH01S0099803.1:0-10497 GCA_001188425.1 Eucidaris tribuloides
CATGACTGGAAGGATATCTTGAGTTTGTTTTAATGACGTAATGCCAACATTCACTTAACTCATCTCCCCTTCTAGGCTGTTGGATCTGTCAAGCTAGGCCAGGCCTTTACTCTGTCCATCTCCTTCACCAACCCACTGGACCTACCTCTGAAAGATTGCGTCTTCCGTGTGGAAGGACCTGGAATCGATGGCTATCGAGCTGACAAATTCAGGTGAGTTCATTTTACCGACCATGTTTACCAATGTATCTGTTTTTCTGTCTGTCTGTCTGTCTGCTTGTCTATCTATCTATCTATCTATCTACCTATTTATCTATCTACCTATCTATTTATATATCTACCTACCTATCCATCTGTCTATGTACCTTTCTATCTATCTATCTATCTATCTTTCTATGGACCTTTCTATATCTCTATCCATCTATATATCTACCCAACTTTCTATCTTTTTCCACTATCCGTTTATCTATTATATCTTCTTATACAGGTGTATCAAAAAAGAGCCTCAGAAAAATTTATTACTGTTTTTGATGATTGGAGATTATTTTTTGTATGGAATATTTTACTTGGGACCTAGCTATTGATGCCAATATTGGTATTGAAAGTAATTTCCGCCAATGGTGAGCACAGGTCATCTTTTGTCCATATCTGCCATGATTGCGACGAATTGTGTTCTTGTAGTCAATGTTTATGCCTCAGACGATTGTGCAGAAGCTCTATGATGTGCCAGAGGATTGAATCAGTCAGCATGATCGAGAGATGTAATATCAATTTTGATGGCCCAAGAAATTAAAATGAAAGCAATGTTCAGAAGTACCCCTTAAAAGGAGAAAAATGTGATGTTTGCAGATGACTGTGACTGAGAAATGGCATTTTCTTGTTTTGAGGAGGTTAGGTTTGGAGTTATATAGCTAATAATTGCTTCATTTTTGTAATTAATCCTCAGCATGTAGAGAAGAGCTTATATCAATTCTGTGGCAGAAAGACAAAATAAGCATATTTCAGATTACATTACCAACACCCAACCCTGAAAAGAGAATTCTTTTTTTTTTCTTAATTCACAGTATCCCATTTGAACAGTGAAATTCTGTTCAAACATGACATTCTCTTCTTTTTATGGGGGTATATCTGAATCAGAGCGTCATTTTTGTCTTTTTTTGCCACAAAATTGATATTAGCTCTTCTTTGAGCATGCTGAGGATTCAATCCTTGTGCACATCAGTTGAGAGCTTCTGCAGCACCGGTCTGTGAGGCATTAAACATTGATTATAAGAACACAATTCTGTGCGCAAATGCATTTTTGACCGATTGCACAAAAGCGGGTTGTGCTCACTCATGCGTGAATTACTTTCAATACCAACAGTGTCATCAGATAGCTTAGGTCCAAGGTAAAATATTCATATCAAAAAATAATCTCAAAAATCACGAAAACAATTTTTAATAATTTTTTTCTAAGTGTCTACTTTTTTTGATACACGCTGTATAGCTTTCTGTCACCATCATTGTTGAACATCTGTTTTCCATATACACATGGGTGAGACAAGTGTTACTTATGGCAGTCTTCCAGGCAACATAGTCTTCTGCAAATATCACAATTATTCAAATTGGTAAACATATTACTACAGGAAATATATACTAGATTATTATAGATTAAATGCTGTACGAGTTGATTTTACCTCACATAGCATCATGTGCAAGTCAGACAAAATTATGATAGCAATAATCTTTAAAAAAATTCTGACACGGAAATTCATTGGCAATTTTTGTTCTTTTTATTTCAGACATGTGGCACCACATGAGAGTGTGACCTACAAGCTCCGCCTCACTCCTCGTCGCTCTGGCCTCCGCAACCTCGTGGCTAGCTTCAGCTCTGACGTCCTGAATGGGGTCAAGGGTCAAGCTACACTGGACATACTTCCTGCTTAGAGCTGTAGAGTCGCGTTTTGTCAATGCGTTAAATGTTGGGAGCATGGCAGGTTTGTAAGTTCACAGAATATCAATGGATAGTCGGCACAAATGCACTGAAATGGCATACAAGTTGTTAGAGTGAGGTTGTTGTGTACAAGTGTTACCATGGCAACAGTATTTTAGGCAGTATATTTCATTTCAGTGGAATAGTAGCTCTTATTGGAATATAGTGGGTATCAAGTTAATAGTTTTATATTTGTAACTACAATCAGGACCAATGTTTGTAGAAAAATTGAAAGTAAATGTACAATTAGAGACATCACACTTTTATACACAACAAATAAAATGTGCTAGTCAAGTTTTATGTTTTTTAAATCAAAGATTGTAATTGTCTAGATGATAAATGTATGCAATTTTCACATTCCATAGACAAGAGTTTTTTAAAACCTTTTTAAAGACCTCTTTTGATGAAGTATTTTTAACTGTTTTGAGCAATTGTGATGATTTTTATTCAATAAAACAAAGGTTCTGCATATACATGTATTTGTTTTAATTCAAAACTGGAATGTATACTTTATTCTTTTATGTATCAGTTGGCAGAGGCTGTTTTTATATCGTAAGTTCAAACAATCCATGCAAAATCAAGTCAAATCATTTTCAGTCAGTATTAGATCATGTTTTAGTCAGTGTACCACTTTATTAAAAGTGGATATCAGCAGTTGAAATGTAAAAATGTGCGTATATAACTCAGTGCAGTGTAGAAATCAAGCAATATTTGCAATAAAATCCAAGCTGTAGCTGTTTAGCTTATCTGTTGCTTGTGAAACATTAGGCTGTTACAATAACTGTTATCGCTTGAGATTAGAAATTATGCTTACTCATTACGAAAATGAGCATCAAAATTGCAGAAACCATTAATGTGTCTGTACTGCATATGCTTGTATGCAATGATATTTGAATTCTTTGTCTGACATGAACTATTTGGTTTATTTGATTTATTGAGATTGCAGATGCACTGTAACAAATGTATGTACTAATTCCACAATGATGTATATCATTTGTACAGTTCGGATTCTGAGCTGTACAACATCACCTTTTCTCATTTCATAATTTTCATACCTTGAAACTGTACAGCTGAATATTATACCTTGAATTTATTCAGCTGCTATCTGACCATCCTGGAAGGATTTGGCCATGAAAGAAAATGCTCAATGTGTAATTATTTTTACTGTTGTATTTAGTGTGAGTACCAGTTCTCCATACATTTATAATGGCATTTTGCAAGCCATATATTTATCATAAAACTTCTACTTATGTTCCAGTAAAGCGCAATGCTATGTTTAAGTGTGTGACCCCCAAAAAGTGCATTCATCATATTCCTGTGTGTTTCAATAAAGTAAAACTCTCATATAAGTCTTGATTTTTGGCAGATAAAAATCTTATATAATCTTGGCTGCAATTATGACTTGAAGCTCAGTATGTGTTGAAAATAAGAACAAACTGAACAGCAGGTTTTCTCTGGATTAATTACGTTGCGCAGGCTTGACATTGAAGGTAGAAAATTAAAAAGGTTGTACACTGCATATTTCAAATCTGAGGATTATTATGGAGGTACTTTGTATACAATTTGGTAAAATCGCATTAAATTTCTGAAGAATTAAACTTAACAGTATAAAACTGCTCTAACTTGTCAGTCACATTGATACACACCAGAATCAAGAATATCATGAATGGTAGGCTATCATTTTCCTTCCGATTTAATTTGGTGACAACCTGACATTTTCTTTTTTTCACATATGAATCATGATGAAATTGTTTCACATTTGGCAGTCAAAAATGTACATAATTTGTTCAAGATACTTGAATAGTAATACACTTGTAGTGTGTGAGTGGACTTTAGGCTGGTTTATTTTACTTTTAACAAATTTATACTATTCTACGCAAATGAGATTTTGCAGGTATGACTGTATTCAGATACCTTAATGTTAGTTACCTGTAGTATTTCTGGGTACTACCAAGGATTTATATTGTGTTGTGGTAAAGGAGTGATAACTGTTTGATGTGGTACTGGGGTGGGTGGTTGTTTCCATGTTGCATTGTTTTCTCACGAATTTGACCAAGATGTTGTAGGTGTAATCAACATACAGATATGTGAAGATATCAAGATTTCATGAATTTGGTTTGTGATTTGTTATCTTTTGGAGATTTGGGGACATTCTGAATCATTTGCTGAAACATTTCAGCATATTTGTCATGATTTTCTGTCAGTTCCTGGTGTTTTGTGATGGTAATAAACAGGAAATGACAAAGAATTAGAATTAGTGTTTGTGTCATTTTTGTCTTGTGAAATATGTTGAATAGTGTTTAGTTTAACCCATTGGAGACTATGCACCTTTTAATTTGTGTTGGCGTCTGTGAAAAATGCGTGTTAATCAAATTGTCTCCAACAGGTTAACATTGTCCATTGTTTGTGATTAAAGCATCGTTTCTTCCAAACATATTTTTGTAAAACAGAGTTCAACAAATATACACAATGTAAAGAAGAAGTGCTATTTATATTTTCTTTATTGACTGAATGGCATTTTCCAGATGTTCTCACCACAAGAGAAAGTGGATGAGCATACTGCGGCGTCATTACAATGAATTTTACTTTCAAATGGATCATCCAGTACACCCATTTTAAAAGTTAATTTGACTTAAAGGCAGTGGATCTCATTTGCAAACATCCCCACAGACCAGGAAAAGATAAACCCATGCGCTTCCGGCTATTGATGAAGGGCATGTCTGTGAAATCTGGGGGTCAGTGATTGGCTAGAATTTGAAAAATGCAAAAGAAAAACAATAGCCGTTTAGTGTACGTTCTATGGTAGGATTTTTCTTCTCGCGAGAAAAAAATTCAAATCTTGAGATCTGCATGGTCACTCTAATTATAAAACTGAGTTGTTAGGCCTCCTATATTTTGTAAGTTCCAGATTGGCATTTTCTTCCTAACATTGCCTGTATTTACCATGTTGCTTAAATTTTTAGGCATGCAAAGAGATTCCCTGCCTTTAAGGGACTTTCAAAACCTAACAATTGGCAATGTCAGGAATTGACAGTAAGAAAACGAAACGTGTAAAAGCAATTTTCTGTCAAAGTTACAGATGTGATATTGAACGCATGTTTTGGAGTACAGTCAACTCTGCATAAGCTGAAGTCACATAAGTCGAATAATCGGCTAACTCGAAGGTCTTTACTGGGTCCCATTCCTTTATTTTCTATTGTTTTTCACCCCTTATAAGTCAAATTTTGTCTAGGTCAAAGCATTTTCTTCAGTCCCAAGAAATTCGACTTGGGCAGAGTTGACTGTATTTAATATTTGTATTGCTTCAAAGATACAGTAGACTCTCATTATAACAAACTGCTTGGGACTGGAAAATTTACTTTATTATGAAATTTTGTTTTATTAGTGTTTTATATACGAGAGTGCACTGTATTTCAGAGATGAAGAGTGTGTAAAGAGTGATAAAAGACAAAAAAGAAGAAAATCATGATTAGCAATTTTCCCCACAGAAAACATCCACAGAATTCCTTTGAATCAAAAAGTATTCTTGACATTGGGTACCTGTTTTGCTTTTTATTGCTCCTAGTTTCATGCAGTTTACCACTCTATCTTGTTGGGGGCGCAGGGGTGCCACTGTCATTACAAGGTGTACACCATGCATGTGAAAAAAACGTGAAAAGGGTTGTTTTTCGTGGTTGGGCGATGTACACATGTACAGTGAAAAAGGGTCATCAAAATCACCAAAATTAGGACATAAAGGGGGTACTTTTAACAGAATGGTTACTTTAAGAGCATATCGTGTCAGAATTGAATACTTGTTTAGGGTATTATGAGATTGACAGATAATTACTTGCTTAGGGTCCAATATGAAAGTCCATACCCGTGCATGGTGTACACCTTGTAATGACAGTGGCCCCCTCAGGTATGCCCAAGTGGTATTCATAGTAACATGAAAGCAGGAACATCAAGCTGTTGGTGATTTTGTGGAGGGTGAGTTGAATTTTGGGAGCTGAGCAAAATAATTTGCTGAGAAACATAATTGTACAGCAATACAGCAATTTACAAAAATGTTTAGTTTTTTTAGCACTGAGAAAGTTTACCAAGTAGTTGTCATCAGCAAAAATAAAACTTGAAAATTTTTGCTGCAAGTATGATGGAATTTGATCATCTCTCGTGGTAAATATAAAATGCATCCACAATTGGTCCTTATAATCACTACAACAGTAAAAAATAAACATCAAAGAAATTTGAACTTGTGGCATTATGGCATTATTAAAGAACTCAACTGAACATTTCACATTCCATGGCACGATGTTACCCTCTGTACTTCCCATTTTCTGGCCGTGTAATTTAATTGAATAAATTGATTTCCCGCATGTACATCAACCAAATAAGAGGACTTGATGAATTAAAGCTCAGTGACATGATTGGGAGAAATAAAAAAATGCCTGTAGAACCAAACTGGTTGAAAGATAAACCAAATGCACACTAGCTGGAGTGGATCTCCTGGCTGGAAGGATTTGTCTTGAGTTTGTTTACTTAAGGAGAATCAACCATGAACAGGCCAGCAGTACTTTAATTTTATCGGGGCAAGATAGATTTAATCCCCAAAGAAGGCTACACTACAAATTTGTCTGTTACAAGGCAAACTCATGGACATTATTTTAGAATGAGTCAACTTTTGACATTTTCACAGTAGAATCCCTGCATAGTTTACTTGCTTCTAGAATAGTTTTTACCCAAAGTTGAGGACTACCGGCACCCCCCAATCATGTCATTTACCTTTAAGCATCCTTGAGTTGTTTCTCTGGGGTTGATCCAAGACATTTCACAGCATTTTGATAATAATTTTACACCAAAGAGAAAAAATGTATAACTGTGGCATTTTCAAAGCAAAAACCTTAACCCTAATCAGCCCGGGCTTTTTTGAAATTGCATAGCCCGGGGGGGGGGGGGCTAATTTGGCCCCCCCTTTAGATCTCGGCCGCGGATCGCGCGATCGCCGCGAAAATTTGCACGTGCATAGAGCCGGACGTAATCTCCAAGACTGTATAGTTACTTTTTTAAAAAATAATTATCTTCTATTTTTACATAATTAATTATGCATACTTATGTATAAAAATCATATTTTTGCCTATAACTCCCTTTAAACAGCTCACAGAATACTAATTTTTGGTGATAATATTCTTTTTATTTATTTATTCTTATTTTGTTGTTTCATGAATTTCTTATGTATTTCTTTGTTTTTTCGACCTTTTGTTTTTTATTGTTTTTTCGATGAAATTTCTCGGGGACACTTTTGCGATCATAAACAGCATATAATTAGTTAATTTCAATCAGTAAAAGTAAAAATAATCATACATTTATGAATTTGGGCTGAAAACCCAATTTGCATTGAAATAACACACGATTTCATGTTTTTGAGCGATTTTTGGTGTGACATGCAAGTACAAAAAGTTGCGTAACTCCGGAACGGCGTACCCGGGTGTCGCGAATTTGGTCTCAAAAGATGCGCAACACTTGAAAGTAAAAAGTCAGCGAGCGACGCGGTCAAAAAATTTCGCGCCGCCGAATGGTCGCGAACTTTGTCCCCCCCCCGGGCCAGATAGGGTTAAAAAGTTCACTAGATTCTGGCAGCATTATTTCCTAAATTGTGAACTACTTCCAATCTTAACACTTTCCTTTATTATGTCAATATCAATGAGGAATAATGTAATGTTTGTGGGAATGATGAACCAGATACCAGCATTTGGTGGTATCACGATTGAATAAAACACCAATTATATTCCTTCTCTTTTGTCATATAATATGTCTTATGGGTACAGAAAAACTTTCCTAACTTTACAGTGAGAAAAGAAACGTGCAGTTAGTGAATTGTAATTCTTTCAAAAAGAAGCATAAATATGACAATTCATTTTGTGGATTCCCGTATCCTCTCAATTTCACTGGCAAACAAGAACTCTTTGAGATGACATCCGTCAAATGTCTGTGCAGCCGGGATGGAGTCGAGGTTGACCATTCTGAGTCACGAGGCCTCTGGAGAAATAGTTTTTGCATAGACTTTGTTAACAAGACTTGGTTCGAGGCCAAGGCCAAGACCGACAAAATCTGGCCTTGATTCCATCTCTGCTATGCAGGCCTACTGCTTTTAACACAGAGTACGAGAAACAAAGTTTGTTATCATAATTGACATGATCCTGAATATCTAGGGAAGGGGATGACGTCTCGTATATGATCTATTCCAAGCAGGAATTGAAGAAGTCTCTCAAACCCCAGACCAAATCCACCGTGTTGAACTGAGCCAAATCTCCTCAAATCCAGATACCTAATGAGAAGATAAAAGTAAAAATCGCTTAAGTGGAATAACCGCCTATGTCCAAGTTCTATACTGAGTCCTATTTCTTCATTTTCTTTTGTGTTTGACCCCTCATAAGTTGAATTTTCTCTAAGTCATTTTTTTTTTCAGTCCCAAGATATTTGACTTAGGGCCACCACACACTACATGATCTGCTACAGTCCAATTTTGGCAATAAATCGCAGTAGCATGTAGTATGGGCGTTTCAACAAATGAAACTAATTTGATTCCAGTTTTGAACGATAATATGAATACTTAAAATGGGATTTTAGTGTGCTGTCAGCCTTGATTAACCCAAAGTAAGGGCCAAATTGTTTTGAAATTATACACAATTGTAGGACTTCTTTCATGCCACTACGATTTGGAACCGATTTAGCTTTTCCTCCAACCATATATTGTTTTTGTTTCTCCTAGAATATCCCACTTGGGCCAATGCATGTTCATTTTTAAATGAAAGTATTAATAAATAAAAGTAAAAATTCGTGATAAGTATTGTACCCTGTCATAGATTATCAAAATATATGCCAAACTCACACAGAATTGTAAAGATTCCATGAAAGTACTGCCTATCTCAAAACCTCCAAGCAAAGAGTACTATAAAAACATTGATCAGTGAAATACAATATATCAAGATGCTTGTAGTTTAAAACTGAATGGTCATTGCTTTTGTACTTGCTTTATCTACTGATGAAACTTATCACAAATTTGTTGATTAAAGGTGAAATTCAGTTACACAGCAGGTTTAAAATTATGCTTGACATTCAATGATAACTAAACAATCCAAAATGTAATGTTTTAATATTTGAAATGGTCATTGTCTTAAAGCCACTGGCGAACATTTACCACAGTTAAAACAATATGAGCTACATAATCATCCACGCTCCAAGTGTCTTTGATAAGGTCTAAAAATGAAGCCCTGAAAAAATTGTATTTCAAAATGATAATTTAGTGCTTTAAAAAAATGAAAATCTACAAGCATTCAAATTGACCGGATTCACCTGCCCATTTCCTTCCATTGACTAACTGTGTGCAGATCTAGGCTATTTTATCATCCACCGGAGTAGAAATTGTTTATTCATGCATACCTTGCCATTGGCAGCATAACTTTCCGAACTTTTGTATTCTAGTGTGTTTATTTGTCCATTTGAACACTACCATGTAGTTCAGATATCAAAGTTTGACAATTTTTTTAAATTGAAGCTCCACAATGTTAGCCTATCACTTTAAAAAGAAAATGTCAAAAGTGTTGTACAGCCATCATCAACAAAGGTACCACAAAGGCAATGGATTGGGACTGCATAATCACAGTACAAAAGGTAAAAAAGTCAGTCAAGCAAAACAATCTATTTTGCAAAATAAACAAGAGTTAGTAGTTGAACTGATTGAAATTTCTGTAAAATTTATAGTTTCCTATTTTGATAACCACCCAAATACCAAAGAAATAATTTTCCTTATCCAGTTAATAGTATGTTATATTTGGAAATATATCTTTTAACATGCCTGTATTCACTTGTGACACATTTTAAGACAAAATATGCACTGGGATTCAGGGAAACAAAATCTAAAATAAAGTTAATCTGGTATTGGGAATTCACTTACCACTGGTACTCCTCCACTAATCCCAGCTGTTGTAATCTGTGTTGGAGCTTATCAAGTCGATCCTCTCTTAGACTACCACCTATCAATTCACCTACCCGAGGTACTAGTAGATCTACAGCAGCTGCCTACAACAAAGAAAAGAAATAATGGAAAAAAAAAGGTTTTACACTTCAATGTAAATGTTTACTGCTGGAGAACTTGGGCCACTTGTGGTGTTTGTGGCAGTAAAAGCTTAATAACTGGCATAAGGACTGGAGGGGGGGGGGTCGATATTTGTTATTCTGAACACACCTGAGGGCTTGCTAATCTGAAAATGAAATAAGGTTCATTCAAAAAAAAAATTCATGAAACAATACAATTACAGATTACAAATTTTCCAATAACTGCTTGCTCTCAGAACTAGACCTACATAATCACTTTAAACTTGTTATGTGTAAAATACAAATAATAATACTCTGAAAAATCACTCATCATGCAACTGCCATATGTTTTCATCATATTTGCTGCCCTCTAGAAAGATTTTGTTTGTTTTGCCACTAGGCTTAATTTAACAGTTTTGACAAACCATTGTCAAGCTGTGATGCAGAATTTGA
>JZLH01S0099803.1:22026-35332 GCA_001188425.1 Eucidaris tribuloides
CCCGCACCCCGTTGATACCAATGCTTAAACTAGCGCGAACGGCACGTGCACCCATCAACCAAGCAAAAGTCGCATGGTTGTCCACCAAGTCAGATTTCATTGACAGGCGAATTATTGGTAATGCAGGGGGAAAAATACACGGGGGCTCGGGGTGATTTCACCTCCGAAATGGCCACAAAAGAGCCCTCGAAGTGTGTAAACGAGCCCCCGTAAATTAGGGTTCAATACAAAAAAAAAAATGGAAATAATTCAATTAATTGAAACAGAAAACAGCTAGCCCCCGAAAAGAAAATTTTTAATTTTTTTCCATGTCCGTAAGTTGAAATTCAAATTTAAAACTCAAATTCAAACTTTTGAAAGGACGTTTTCTATTGAAATGTTATAAATTACAGCTTATTTACACACATATTTTGATACGTATGCCATGCAATGGGACCACTTGAGTCTAAAAGCACACACATGATTTGATACGTATGGGACTACGAGTATGTTTCACTCATTGCGTATTACGTATAACAGTAAATACCAACCTTTGTTTGCAAATCTTTACCAATATTATTGTCAGATCCAAATATCCGTCGTAAATTTTCGCATCTTTTTGTTACTGATAAGTGTCTTACTTGACTTGAGTTGTGAGAAAAGTTGTAAATTTGTAACCTAACTCGAGACAATTTTTTCACCATGGAAGCTGCCATCTTGGATATGATAGAACAATTTTTATGATTCTTAAAAATAATACCTTTGTTTTGAGTAAAAAACAATAAAGGATTTAAAACATTATATAAATAATTATAAAATATTTATTTAAAAAATTAATATGCTGTTTTAAAATTAAAAAAAGCAAAATTACGATGAAATATAAACATTTTAGGAAAGAGACAACAACATTTTGAAAGGAATTTTTAAATCGTCTTAGAAGAAGGTAATTTTTGGGTTTTGTTTTGTATGGAACATAATTAAGCGCATTTTGTCAATCCTTTATGAATATAAAGCTAACGATTAGATTTTAATTAAGTTGACTGATAGATATGAATTTTATGGCTTTTTCTCTTTTAACTGTCTTACAATTCGGGTAACTAATGTAGTAGCAGTGAGAATGTTTTGTGTCAGTCCCACATATTCATAAACGTGTAGGGTGTCCTAGACTGCGCAAGCGTGCGGACTGTGCAGTGTGTGGTTGTTGGCGTGGCGTGGCCATGCCCATCCACCCATGGCAAACGAATATTTGAGTGTTACAAGCAGGGTTTTACCAGGGTCAGGGATGGAGTCGAGGCCGGCAGTTCTGAGTCACAGGCCGCTGGAAAACTCTTGTTCCCATAATGCCATCAACGTCTTTGTAGTACACGTGACTCAGTCTCACTTTCAGACAGTCCGAGGCCAAGGCGCCGGCCGGCAAAATCTAGCCTCAAGTCAAGGCTGGACTCGACTCCATCCCTGGGTTTTACCATTTATGTGGAAGCGCAAATGTTGACATGTTCGTACATTCAAATAGATCCTATTCAGAACATCAAAAAAGTAATTTAGAACCTAAGATATATAATTAGATGAGTAGTCTATATGCTGTATACGTTGAATATTTCGCAGTGGGTTTATTTTCGCGAATTTCATGACTTAACGCACGCGAAAATTTTCATTTCCTTGTAAAGTTGAATTTCTGTAGAAAGTGAATGCAAATACAATAAAATCACAAATTCCCCATCTTGAAACAAAATCGCGAAAATATATGCACACGAAATATTATGGCGTATACAGTAGGTCTAGATTCTAGATGCGCGTAGACAGACGGTGTCTATCCGTTTTTATTCAGGAACTTCTCATTAAACAGTGTTGAGAAATCGTAGGTGGATGAGGGGACTGACCTACGATATGTCAATGCTGTTAAATGAGAAGTCCCTAAATAAAACGGACAGACACTGTCGACTTACAGAGGGTCTAACGATAGCCAGGCATAGCACCAACTTAACTTTTGATGTTGACTGGAGTACTCGGTACCATTGAAAGAAACAGACTCACTCACTGCACAAGCGAGTGTTAGTAATACATGTGTTATGTGCAGGCTTGTGCTCCAGCAATCGGGCCAGTACCAGTGTCGAGGAGATTTAGCGTTGTTTTACTGTAGTTAATGGAGGAATTTCTTGTGATTAGACCTTTTTGTTATTGTCCATTTCTGCACCAACACCTGCTGTCACTGCAAATCCCTTGGTAAAACTGCTTCAGGGATTACTTCTTCCAGAGTCAAGAATCAAATATCAAATAACATGGGACTGCCTCATTGTTTTTGAAAATCTAGATGATAATCTTTCTATATATATTTTTTTACTTCAAGGCCTAATTATATTACAGTACCATCAATGATGTTACCATATATACATGGTTAACACAAGGTGAGACTAGTCAATTTCTGACAAATTTTAAACAATTGTAATCGACTAATTATCTGAAATTAGTACTACCGACTCACGAATTACTTCTGACATTTGTAGACAATAACAAACTGTACATGATCACCCAATTATGATTATGAAATGGAGATTGACTTTTAAACATAAATCATTAGTGTTCTCTATTGTATACAACTAACTATACGTACCATAAAGACGTTTACATTATAACAAAGATAAAACTACAAGTACAAAGCCCTCTGTCACTGATGTTGCCTGATTGTATGTTCTTATGGTCACTTGGTACATACACCTGTATGTAACTGGGAACTAGAAATGGCTACTGGCATAACCAGTATCGAATGAATGCGGTACAAAACAGCACCACATGTGACTTTGTACATAGCAAGGTGAGAGCAAAATAAGTGTCAACTTCAGGCACAGTTATAATGGTTGCCATTTCATATGTGAGAAAAGTTGTAAATTTGTAACCTAACTCGAGACAATTTTTTCACCATAGAAGCTGCCATCTGTATCACATGACTGTGATATAGATTTTTATGAAATGGCAACCACCAAGTATAAATACCAGCTATTTTATTTTATTTCTATTGTACAATCACACTGATATTCATGTATGCAGTCTATTTTGATATTTTTTTGGACACAAACAGGTGGCCTACAGATGAAGATACTTGGAGATGAACACTGAACTCCACAAAAAATGGCCAACAGTAGACATCTCATACTGGCTACAGTAATTGCCATCCAGCCTGGGCCTGTGACCTATCCAGCCTGCCGTTCCTGCTACACTAAACTCAAGATTCTGAGCCAATCAGTTGGGTAAATAGGATTGTTTCTTTGTTATTTTATTTATAATATTTCTATGTCATTGAGTCTCAAGACTCTGCTTGCATAAATTGTTTCATTTGCTCCTGAAGCAGAAAGTCTGATGGTTATTATGAAGTATGAGGAAATAAGACAATGTAGTTAGTATCAGTGTTTAAAAGTGTGAATCTAAAACTGGGCTAGTTTTCGAGATATCTTGCAAAAATACAGATGGCCCATTACACTTCTCCGTAATCTTATTACTGTATTTGACATATAAATTTGTACCTGATAGTATACAAAATAAAATGTTTTTTTTTTCCTCTCTCTCTCTTTGTGTACCTATGCTATGTAGATTTCACTGCTTGAGGTGCAACAAACACTACAACTCGAATGATGTCATCTATCGCTACAGACTCTGTCTGACCATAGCTGATCAAGCCGTGTGCAGGGAGGTGACTATATTTGGATCTTGCCTTGATGTGTTTCTTGGAACAGATGCCACAAAGTTTTTCAGGTAAGTTGGAACTTCATACTGCATTACAAACTGAGATGCCAGTTTTCAAGCAAAAACCTGAATTCAGGCTCTGGCAGATTATGTTCAAGCCATACTTTCTGCTTTTTTAATACCATATAGCATGGAGGATCATGTAGCTCAGAGCTTTTAAAATTGGCAACATTGTTAAATGATGCCTTTAAGCCATTTTGAGCTAATGTCCTTCTTTATTGAATCTGGATTAAAAAAAAGATAATTGCAAGGTTGTTTACTTCCATACAAATATACTGTATTCCCAAACAAGTCCTGTTCAAGACATAGTCAGCATTCAGTTAAAAAAAGGTATTTGTGTTTATAAGAGAAGTGCATAGAATTCCAGTGAAGAGAAATATGTCAATTATGAATATAAATGTTTTTATAAACTGGGATATAATATATACTTGTACATTATGACTTCTTATGTGTTTGGGTACAATATCAAATCCCTGTATCATGCTAAATAATTAAATTTTTGTTTAATGTACATACATTTTCTTTGTAAATTGATTTTGCTACAGGTGTAAAAGTCATGCAGAGGAGTATCACTCTAAAAGTAGCAGTGCGATGTCAGACCTGCTCCACAATGCTGTCATGGATACCATAATGGGACATCCATTCTATTTTGGATTTAAGTCTGTGGACCATTGCCATGTTTCTATGTGTGGAACAAAGCAGCAGAAATATCCATCTCTGATGAGCCTGGATGGACATGGTGAAAGTTTGGTTGCAGTGCAGATGATATCCCCTTTGAAACAATGGAATCACCCAACTGTAATACAGAATTTAGTGCGGTGTCTTGACATCAGGACTAGTCCATGTTGTGAAATGTTGACCAGTTCTGGCACATTAAGTGATAGTCCAGGTGAATGCATTTTGGATCAATTCGTGTTAAACACCATTGAAAGCGGAGGTGAACATAATCAATCATCAGCAATCTCGTGTGCGAATAAACATGATTTAACAGGAAATGTGTCCATGCGTAGATCCTCGGTCAAGCGAGCTAGTGGTTCTGACACAACCTTAGGTTCATACAGTTCACAAGCAAGTAGGACATCAATACGTTTAAGTATGCCAAGTTTGATGCTGAGCTGTGATGACCAAACCTTTTCCCGAAGTTTATCTCAAACAAGCAATGAATCTGATGCGCAGAGTGATATACATGTATTACAGGATTCTTCAAATAGTCGTAAAACAGGATTAAGGAAGAGTTGGGTGCAATATCGTGATGGAAAAAATATGTCCACACATAGTGACACATTGGAAAGAAATATTGGTGAACCTAATGTCAGAAGAACATATTTTGATACAACTCTGTCAAGCAATAAACAACATGAGCAAATATGTTTACATAATGTGTTAGATGAGTCTACAACAAAAGATTTGAACACTAAACGCAACTTCCATCATGCAGCTGAGATGTCTTCCAATACTCACCATGTAAATAATCCTGGAGGACAGGAGGCAGAAGCAAAGGAGGATCTAAGGCTGCAAGATCAAGCAAGGTCAAAGGTGAATTTAAGGGGGCGTGGTAGTGTGACAAATATCAATGGTTATGACAGCTACATGAACCAGTGGTTGGAGGAAAGTAGTCTTGATCATTGGTCAGCTTTTGATGACAATCAAGTGCCATCTGATGTCCGTCTTACGCAATGAATCAGTTAGTCATCATAAAAGAACATCTGCCCAGTCAGCTATCGGTGTTGACAAACATGAAGAGAATCCAGAAAATGTTTGCATGAAAATGAACGATGTGCCCCAGATGTGACTACTTTTTCTGAATTTCCAGAGGACTTGCCTTTCACAGAAGATCTAGATCAGTTTTTGCAGGATGTGGAACAAGAATATGAAAATTCAAAGGAAAGTGGACAATCAAACACTTCATCATCCAGTAGTAACAAGGAAGATCTCCCTCTTGTGTGCAATGGTAGTGATGAGAATAATGCTGAAAAATGTGAGTCAACTCCATTAACAGATTCTAGAGAGCGTAATTCAACAGATTCCATGAAAGGTGAAATCAAAAGACAGGATTTCGAACAACCAGTCAGTTCTTGGATGAAAATTTCTAACAAAGAGAATCAGATCATGATTGTTGATGCTGATAGTAAACTACTGGTGAAATCAGAATCTTGTATACATCTACAAAGTGCATCATTACAGAAGCGTGATGTAAGATTTGATGACTCTCATAATAACAGCAGTGATGCAGGCAACATCAATGTAGCAACTGATGAGTCCAAACACAGGACATCCACTTCAGTATCATCACACAGCAGCACAGATGCTTCATGCGATGATAATAATGATTATGATGATGATGACGTTAACATAGACTCATGTACAAATGTTCAGAACTCATTTGAGCAATGCAGCACTCTATCTGCCAATATTGACTACAGCCAAAGCCCAGTGCTGTTTTCTCAGTCACAGTCTTCAACGCAATCACTGCCCAAATCCCCAAGGACCTGTAGAGAATCACCAAAATGTGTAAAAACTGGTTTAGCAAGTGGTTTTCCTGATCATGCTGAAAACAACTATCAGGACAGAATTGAGCAAAATTCAAGAGAAGGAAAACACTATACACCCGGTAAAACTAAGATTTCTAATAAATTGGCCATTTCAACTAAACACTGCAAGCATGTTTGTGATGATGAATATGCAGAGATGTGCAGTAGTAAAAGAAAAGCAGATTGTATGATGTCTCAGTCTGTGAAAAATGAAGAAAGCAGTGATGAAAATGTACCCTTGGGACTTTCGCTTTCTGTAGAACATACACCAAATCTGTTTTCACAAATTCCTGGGAGTGACAGTGCACTGAGGTGTTCTGAACTAGAACCAAGAAGATTCCAACGATTTGGGAAATCTACCCCATTAAGGGAACTCTTCCTGCAAAGGTCATACATGCAAAAGATGTTTAGTACCCCACTAGCAGGACATGGTAGGTTTGATACATTCAAAGGTGACAGCCCTTAGTTATGGTACCCCCGACCTCTTCTCAGCAGAAAGTAGCCCTGTAAGTGGTACAACGTCAAGTTATGTGAAAGATGATGAGTTACTACACCAGTCTGATCAGCTAGGATTGTCTGACTGCTATGAATGCACGCCTGACCTGTTTTAAAATTTCTTTGGTTTGGATATCATATTATCTGCACAGATCCTACAGTGGGTTGTTACTTGTATTGTTGCCCTGCTATGAGGATGCTAAAGCTTAAATGTGATAAAAAATAAGGCTTTAACAGCATATATTCAAAAGAATTTCCACTTATTCATTGCTTGCCAAAACTGTTCAAAAGTATTCTGTTTTCATTTGCCTGAAAAAGTACATATACAAAACAAACAAACAACCCCCCCCAAAAAAAACAAACACACACCAATGTCTTGTAGTCATCAAACTTTTTTTCAAATTGTTTACCTTGTCAACTGCCATCAGTTTTAGTATACATGTAAGGGGACAAAGTGTAACTAGGTATATACTTACTAGGAAAATCAATTAGATTATATATTTATGCATGTAATTTTCCTGCTTCTTGATTGCAGTTACAAAGAGAGATACATGTAAACTTTGATGATCTATCTATTCTTAGGCCTGGATCTGTCTGAAACTGTTTAATGTAGTAAACAGTAAGTGTTATTAATTCAACATGCTGTTTAATAAATACTGACGCTTCCATCGCGTTCGCGGCCGATGAACTGCATCCACGCACCTCGTTCACGTCATTTTTTTTTTGTGGGGGGGAGGGGATCCCCATATTCTCTCCATCTCCGCAATGATAGTCCCACAACTCCGCCAACGACCCCTCCCCAGCCCCTTATCCCTTGTATCCCTCTCGTATTGCCCCTCATAATTCTTCCTCATATTCCCCTTGTTTTTCCACTTATTCCCCGATGTTTTCCCCTTATTCCCTCCTTTATTCCCCTATTGCCACTATTATCCTCCCCAAATCCCCATTTGATTCTCACCCTTATGCCCCTCTAATATCGCCCCATATCCCCCCAAATGCCCTCCTCTTATTCCACCGCTAGCTCTATCCCTCTCCTAATCCCTCTCTCCTTATCCCTCCCTGCACGCGCAACGTGCATGTCTTTCAAATCAATATCTATGAAGTATAAATCATTTTTAAACATCAATGTATCAAATAATCTAATCATAGAGTTATTGTCATTCCCCTGTAGCAATCATCCTATACCGGTACTTTGACTGAAATACGGTAGAGGATTTCCTCTACGATCAGTAGTTTCCCTAACGACCTTAATGAATACTTCTGACTAAGTCAATCCCTGAAAGTTTATGCCCCTAGGCCCGCCTCAGCTGACGACGATGTCCAACATTGTTAAACCAGGACGAAGACCGCGAAATATTAAGGAGATTCTACCCCTTACAACCAGTGGCATAGCTAGGATTTTTGCGCAGGGGGTACTGAGGACGCTTGAAAATTTGTGAGGGGCAACAAATTTGAGAGGTGCATAACAACATCATTACAGCAAATCCTTTTTTCGGAACACACATCCGCCGAAAACTGCTCAGCGGCGGAGGGGGGGGGGGGTGGGGTAGTGACGATTTTTAGTCTCCGAATCCCAGGTCTCACAAATTTCCCCGGTCACGTGACCCGCCGAAAAGTTGGCTATATAACGACTAGACATTTTGCGTCTGGCTAAAGAAAATTCAACATTTATTTCATGTTCCCCCCCGTCACGTCACCCGCTGAAAAGTTACTGATGCACGACTACATTTGCCGTCTGCTAAAGAAAAATCAACATTTTTTAATGTTTTGTAGTTACATTGTTTCAACACCCCCTTTATTCCCACCTCGTCTCCTGTCCTCTCTCTTATCCACGCAACGTGCATGTCTTCATAAATGCAATATCTATGAAGTATAAATCATTGTAAACATGTATTCAAAATCATCTATCCATGATTATTGAAATACGGTAAGGAAGTCACAAGTACAGTAGTTTTCCCTACGACCTTAATGATACTTCTGAATAGTCCCCAATCCGCCTGAGTTATCCCCCTAGCCCCCTCGCTGACCGCGATGTCACATTGTTAAAAAGGAGAAGACGCGCATAATTAAGGAGATTCTATCGGTCAACACACTGATCATATCCCCTTCCATAACTCCTCTCCACTACTAAACTATTCAAAGACAATGCCTTAGACACCTACAACCAGTGGCGTAGCTAGGAATTTTTTCAGGCACGGGGGTACTGAAGGGATTTTGAAATTTTGTAGGGTGCAGACCAAAATTTTTTTTTGGGGGGGTGGGAATGCAAACACATCATTACAACAAATCCTTGTCTACTTTTTTCGGACACACCAGCTCCAGAACTCGCTCCAGCGCGCGTGGGGGGGGTGGGGGGTGACCGATTTTTTTTCTCCAAATCCTCAGGTCCAAAATTTCCACCGACACTGTCACACTCCCCAAAAGTTGCTATGCACGACTACATTTTGCCTGCTGCTGAAGAAAAATCTATTTCAGGTCCCCCGTCACGTCATCCGCCGACGAAAGTTGCTATGCACTGACGACGTACATTTTCACCCCCTTGCCCTTTTTTTTTGACAGAAATGCATGAATTTTACCAAAATGACATCAGCCCCGCCTTTTTTTAGACGCTTCCTTCATAATTTGTTGGGGCACCAAACGAAATTGTGGGGGCCATCTTGCGCCCCGCGCCCCACCCGCCCCCCGTACTACAGCCCATGCTTGCAACATAACAATACGCGTGCATATCCGAAAGGGGTGGAAACCGTTACACACACAGCACAATAGAGACCTGACTTAAAATTAACAACTTGACACTTGCATGCACAGTACCTGTACAGTGCACGACATACTGAATGAGGTTTCCCGCGTACGAGCCCAATAGACCTCGAATTAGCTGTAGAGATGGGCAAGACATACTGTAGAGGGTTTCCCCCTACGAGGCCCAAGACCGTCGAATTACTGTAGGGGTTTTTCCCCCTACCACCTATAGACTTCTGAGAAGCCAACGGAACGCGTAACGGCTTGCGACTTTTTATCTACAGGCCAAAGCGAGTGATACGAACCACTGTCTCAGTTACGGGTATACCAGCAAGGCGACGGTCGCCCCGTACGGGCTATGTTCACCATGCCTTTCCGGGCTTACGCTCAAAAAATGCGTCAGGTGCATCAGGTTTTGTGCGCTTTCCTATAGATAGATAATTATAATATATATATCTATAATATACTATAATATAATATAATATAATATAATATAATATAATATAATATATATAAATAATATAATATAATATAATATAATTCAATATAGTATAATATAATATAATATAATATAATATAATATAATATAATATAGTATATATATAATATAATATCATATAATATAATATAAATAAATAATATTATATAATATAGGTATGATATGGAGTGCACTATACTAAGATTATGTGCACGACAAATGCATAATTAGGCCCGAGTGCAGTTTTATTTACACCGAGGCCGAAGGCCGAGTTGAAATAGAAGTTGCACGGAGGGATAATTATGCATTTGGAGTCATATAGTTCAGCCATAGTGGCACGACATAACATACACCATTTAATATAGTAAATAAAAGTTGTACTTTATAACATTAATAATTAGTGCAAAAGGAAAAAAACGCAGACAAACTAAACCCTAACCATCATGGCGAAGTGCAGCGCGCGCGAGTGCAGTCAATGACCCCGGAATGCGCTAGCGTATCATCGGCGTATTTACGCGGTAAGTGGCAGTGCGCGCGGGAATACGCTCTGAATTTTGCGGCGCACATCCACGCAAATGTCAACAGCGAAAAATTTTCTTCGCAATATTCTTATTACTTCCTGAAATTACATCAGTTTCGACATTGTTTTATATTAACTGGTAGATCAATATAGTGCAATCGCATTGTCGCACATATCTCTAAAGTTAGTACTTACTCTTCGTCAGAAAAACTACCCCATGGCTTGAAAAACGATATCAAAAGGTTAAAAATGGAACAGAATGCCTGAACTCCCAATTTTAATCTGGGATTGCCATTTCGTTGGCCAAAGCACAATTAATAGTGCAGCGGTCGTGCACTATAACTCAAACAGTGAATGACACGTGATACAATGCAGCAAATCACAGTACTGTGTTATACAATACACTATTTACTATAATATAATATTAATATAATATAATATAATATAATATAATATAATATAATATAATATAATATAATATAATATAATATAATATAATATAATATAATATAATATAATATATATTTCTTTTAATTTAATATATTTTATGACATCAGTGGTCTACCATGTTTCATCTATGGTAAACTGAGAATTGTATGAAGATTTGTGTAATTATGGTGGTGCTGATTTAAGAGACTTTACCTGGACAGGTCAATGATTGGCTTCCCATGGTCTGCCACAGTACCCTCCCTACTCAAAAGTATTGCAACATACACTATAATGCATGCATTTTGAGTTGAAGGGGTATTTCTGTAATGATGTCCTAATGAAGTTTATTATTGGAAAATAACAAATTATTAAATAGAAATCAATGAATATAATTTCTCCTTTCTTCTCCAAGGCGGAGAGATTATCAAATGCAGGCGCACCCACGACAGAGGGGCTGGAACATAAAAATTTAACATTTTTTGCCTCCCTGTAGGGTGGGTGTTTATTCACTCTAGTATCGTAATTCGATTTCGTATTTGCCGTCAAATAGTTTTGATTGTTTGGAAAGACTTCTAACAAACAAAAACTGTCAATATGTTCCTTTGAAGCTGTCTCAGAAAGAAGACACAATGCCGCGAAGAAGAAAGCGCCTCCCATCTTCATAAGACAGTGGTAAGAAGGATACGCCCCATATTTTAGACAAGACCTCTTCATGTTATAATTTCTTATTCTTTCTGAATTCTAAAGGCGGTTTACTATTGTAAACATCCTAAAATTTACTGTCATTTGCTTTTCAGTACATTGGATACAATAATGTGGAGAGAAGACCATCATCTTGCATTAGTAGCCTTATTCTACTATTTCACTGTCTTATGAAGATAGGAGGCGCTTTCCTCTTTGCGGCGTGGTGTCTTCTTTCTGAGACTGCATCAAAGGAGCATATTGGCATTCTTTGTTAGTAGGAAGTCTTTTCAAACCATCAAAACCGTTTGATGGCAAATATGAAGTCAAATTACTATGCCAGAGTGAATAAACACCCCACCCCTACAGGGAGGCGAAAAAATGTTAAATTTTTATGTTCCAGCAAAAGGAAGAAAGGAGAAATTATATTCATTGATTTCTATTCAAATAATTTGTTATTTTCCAATAATAAACTTCATTAGGACATCATTACAGAAAGACCCCTTCAACTCAAAATGCATGCGTTATACTTATAGTGTATGTTGCAATACTTTTGAGTAGGAAGGGTAGGCCAGACACCACAGTTTGCAAGGGCAGGACGCCAAAATAGTTTTGTGTGAAACTGTGGCTTATGTGAAAGTATATCAATGAATGAGCACACAAGATACTACGGAATATATATTTAAGCATGCTGTAACTTCTGGCAAAATTTGGGAAAAAATTCTCTATCGAAAGATACATGTATCAAGTCAAAATGCTGGGAAATTACTATTGACACAAATTGCTTATTTCTGAGAAATAACACTTTGGCTGTTCCAGAAAAATGTTACCTTTACTCAAAAACATTTATCTTCGGCAATAACTACAAAAATATATGTGCTATAGTGACAAATTTGGTATCACACAATAGAACTCATCAAGGTCTTTAATTTGAGTGGTATTTGAATACATTTAAAGTACATTTAGGCATACTTTTCTTCTATTTTTTACCCCGAAGAACACACTCTTTGATTGTCATTATTTTACATTCATCAGCACTTCAGAATTAATTTCATAGTACAGGCGACTCCCATTATAACAATTCCCATTATAATAATTCCTCGGGACTGGCAATTTCCTTTCGTGGTATCAAAATTTCATGATACCAAACAGTGAAAGGAAATAAAGATATGTAGATAATAATTTGGGGACCTGAATTTTTACTTTGTTGTAACAGTAATTTTGTTATAACCGTGTTTGTTATAACGGGAGTGCACTGTAATTTATAGTTAAGAAAGGACAAACAAAAATGACTAACATTAGATTTAACTTATCAAATGCTTTCAAGTACAATGCACTATCGTTATAAAGAATCCCTTGGACTCATTAAATTTCTTTTTAATAACAAAATTTCTTTATATCAGGGTTGCAAAAACAATAGAATACAAAGAAAATACAACATATGGGACCAGAGATTTTACTTTGTTATAATGAGATTTTGTTATATCAGGGTTCTTTATAATGAGAGTGGACTGTATACACGTCAAAGCCTAAAAAAGTAGACAAAGTTGTAATGTCCGTAACGCTAATACACTTAATGAAATGTCCGTAACACAATATTTATAGTCCTGTATGGAATATACTGGATCTGTTTTACCTAAAAAACTACTTTGTTATTCATAGTGGCAGCATAGGTTTATGTTGCTACGTGAATATTCGGCTAGTCTCATGTATTTG
>JZLH01S0099813.1:0-18181 GCA_001188425.1 Eucidaris tribuloides
CTGCTGGGGACTTCGACAATCACCGGCATGTATCTGTGGGGCAGACGAGCAGACGGCAGACCATGTCATCTACAACTGCCCTGTTCTCCGACCCCCTGACGGATTGACTGACTTGTCCAGCCCAAAGGATGCGCAGATCAACTGGCTCACCCAGCTCCGAGAAATTACTTAATGCTACTACCTCATACGAAAGAAGAAGAAGATTGATTGCTTGCTTGCTTGCTTGCTTGCTTGCTTGCTTGCTTGCTTGCTTGATTGATTGATTGATCAATTGCTTGATTGCTTGCTTGGTTGCTTGATTGATTGATTGATTGATTGATCAATTGATTGATTGATTGTTTAATTGATTGATTGATTGAAATGACTGGCAAGCACACAACTAAGTACTGGCCTTTGACTTTAATGCACTTGCCGTAGAGGGCGGTAATATTTCCATGCAAACGAAACAAAAATGTAAAACACAAAAGTAAACGGAGGAAGTCTGCGAGAAGGAAAAAATAATTGTTGAAACGTGATTTTAAACATTAACGAGGCAAAAAGTGAGTATATTAGTGAAAGATTATAATACATAAGTTTCCATTTCCATCATTCTTAGGCAGATATAATCATATTGCACCAGACATGTCAAATTAACTGTGTTGACTGAAATCGATTTTGTGTGTGTTTGGGACGGAACTGCGAAAGGCGTGTTTTGCGTAGTCCCACGTGTTCATTTTTACGTTGGTCAAAGTTTCAGTGGGGTTTTTTGAATTTAAATTGAAGTTGGGTAGTAAAGTTGGTGGTTTATGGTATTGGATTCAGTGAGCAACGTTACGTCTGTGCAACTGAGTGAATTTTATAACAATATTGGGCTTAATTTGGACTCCACGTTTGAATTTTTCTAAAGTTTGGGTCCAGCATTTAAATTTTGCGAGAACAGTTTTATAAGACTAAGTTGCTCTTGCATTCAAGTCACACAGTACAAACTTTGTTTGTTTTTCCCAGTAGAGGGCGTATGTGCGTCGCATATAGCTCTTAGCTTAGGACCACATACATAGCACACCTACTTGTGATGTGTCCTAAGCAGAGGGCTATCGACCACATACGCCCTCTACTGGAAAAAACGAACAAGTTTGCACTGTGTGAAATTGAATGCAACAGCAACTTTATAAAATTGCATTTGCAAAATTTAAATGCTGGACCCACATGTTTAGAAAAATTAAAACAGACTTCTGAAATGTTGAGTCCTTAATTTCATAGCATATAATGTTCAAACAGATTATAGACTAGCCATATCCAAACAATATTTCAGTGGAGTATTGTAAAAGGCTGAAATTCAGAGCATTTCTGTCGCCAAACCTGCATGAGCTAGGCCATTCCATTACTTTGTCCACAAAAGTATGGAGCTGTCCCATGTGTGAATTACATTAGTAAGCGTGTGAAGCTGAGCGGTGCTGTGAAATTGATTCCAAATGCATTGCAAATGTGCGATTGATCACTCTTTGCAGACTTTGGTGTCCTGAGTGTGTGTACGCAAGTGATAACCCGGGCTTGTCACTGTACTGATCTCTACGGCCACGGGGATCTCTACATGCGCACGAGATCAAATTCCCGTAAAGATCACTGGCAAGCCCAGCTGGAAATGGTGCATCTATTTTGGAGATTTGAAATATCAAATGTGGACAAAACAATATATGACTTCCAAGCTACAGGATTTGTGTATTAAACCTCATTTACACCCAGAATTGAGATCTATGAGATCTTGCCACCTCAGCTCACTGAGCTCAGGGATGATAGATCTACCATATGTTTTTATCCCATGGCATTTGAGATGATTTCATTTCAATAAAATATAACACGCATTCTTCATAGACTCAAGCCCAAGATATCTCGTTTTCAGTATCCAAGAGATTCTATAGAAAATGTTTGTAACACACATCTTAGAAATTGCATTGCCCAATGAGTAGTGTCCACTGTCCAGCATGCATACAAAGGGTATTTTGACTTGGTTAGTGATGCTGCATATTGTACTTACAACTTTTGTAATTTGTTTTTTTTTGTGCATTTTCTTTTCAGATATAAAGAAGATAAGTTGAGACCAAAATATGAAGACTGTCTTCTTGAGTGACATATTGATCGCTGATGTCAGCTGACCAAGCTGTTATGAAATAGTGACTAATTTCTGTTGTGAGTTTTACAGTTCCACAATGTGAAATTTCATTTTACATTGTCACTCTGAACATTTTGGCAGAATGTTTTAAGTAACAATTGCCTCTGTGATGTGAGTAGACTAGAAGATACCTGTCAGTTGCAGAGTGGGACACCGATTCACCTCGTTAACCATTGTCTTCTTCGTTGCCATCAAAATTCGCGTTCGCGTCATCAAATGACGTCCATCAGGTATCTAATCAGTCATAGTTTAGCACTTCCCCTCGTCATCATGCAGTCCTTGAAGAGCAGGTGCCGGCTGCAGATCATCTCCCTCCTAGATAGTATCGTCCTGTTTGCGTCGGTCTGCGTGGGTCTCTACACCTGCTGGCTTCTGACCGGAGACTCCACCATCATCCTCCTAACCGGATTTGGTCTCCTCATATTTTCCCTGTCCGCCATTCTCTACTACTACTTTGATCTCATCGACTACACGCAAAGCTTCACTCACCTGTGGTACGGTTGCCTTCTAGGGATCATCTCCTTCATGGACGTCAACCTGAACCAGGGCGACGTGACCACCGCGGCGACGAATGGCCTCCTCATGACCAGCCTGATCCTGAAGGTGATGTGGTCGCTGTCGGAGAGAATCTGCGGTAACGTCGGCTACACGTCCCGCCTCCTCACGACGATCGAGAAGTATGAGTGCATCGGATTTGGCATCGCGTGCATGATCAAGTCCACGCAGATGTTGAGCTTATGGCTCCTCGTTCTGGGATTCATGTTGACCATTGTCGCTCTGCGGTTGAAAGTGGTGTGCGCCGTACCCTGCCTGGCTCTGTTCATATCCCTGTCGACGGCTTTTTTCTTCAATGCGATAGCAATCCCAATCAATCCCTTCGCCATGAGTTGCTTTGCCGGTAGGCTACTCGCTGATCCCATCCTCGATCTGTACTTCTGTGGGCTCTCGGTTCTCGAGAGATGGAACTGCCTCATCAATCGAAGTCACATGACACACAGACTGGTGCTGCTGATCACTGTTGCGTTTGAAATTCTCTTTCTCGTGCTCGCCGGACAGGCAACGATTACGCACGAAGAGTGGTACTTTGCCATTCCAGCCTACGCCGTTTTCGGGTTTCTGTGGATAAGCCTGCACATCGTGCTCTTCATCACAACGTGGGGATTCATCGGGAAAGTAAGGGAATGCAACCGCGCCTACCACACGGTCAGCGATGAAACGAACAAGAGCCTGAGCGTCATCATGGCATCCAGGGGATTGCGTTTCTTCACCATGATCTCGCGTCGGCTGGTTGCCTCTGCACTGCTCAGTTCGTTGTTTCTTGGCGCCGTCATGTGGCAGAATCACAACGCAGCATTTATGGCCAGTTGGCTGATTGTGTTGCTGCTGGAAGCAATGGTGCATGGGTTGCTTTACGAACTGGCCGGTGCTCTTGGGGGAACGTGCACTGCGTATGCCGTAGTGGGACCCTCTTCTTTCTGTCGGTGAGTGACATTTGCTTAATTTTAATTGCTGTCCACACAGTTTTGCCCCTTAATGGTTTACTTCTTCAAGGTCTTTCCTATTGTGGTTATGACTTGCGACAGATTCTACTACTTTTGCTTACAGTACAAAGAGGAATAGTGTCCAGTAACATAGAAATAAAGAAATTCAAGTATAGAGTATCACACACTGTAAGGACTTGAAAATTAAACATAACATACCTAAATCTTTTGAAGTTCCTTGAAACAGTTACTTGTTGAATGCACTATGCAGTCTCCTTTCATTCTGTTTTATATGTTTGTGTGTATCGACAAAACACCTTGTATTATGAAAGAGTAAACTTAACCAGTGTCACGTGATGTAGCAAATGAAAGGAAATTGCGACGTTTCGGCTGCAACTGCTAGGCCTATAGGCTATCCTAATGAAGGCTAGTAGTTGCAGCCAAAACGTCACAATCTTCTTTTGTTTGTTACATCATGTGACTACTGGATTTTTCCGTTTCTGTTCTATACACCTTGTATCACGGGTGGCGCCAGAGTAAAATATTAGGAGGGGCCAAAAATTGGTCAGGAAAATTTTGGCCACCAAAAAAAAGTTTCCTTTGCCAAATTACAAGCCAAACAGCATCCAACAAGCAGGGACAGGGGGCCAATGACAACCAAAAGCATTTTTTGCCTGCCAAAAAAAATGTTTTACTAGCCAAATTAACAACAATGGGGGGGGGGGGGGCAAAATTTTGAAAAAACGGTAAAATCCCTATTATTTTCATTACTGTGTATTCCTGGACTGATTAGCTGCTCCCTGATTTTCCTTAACCCATTACTTGGGTGACTCGGTGACTTCAAAAGATGGAATGTAGAAATCTAAGAAGCAGTACAACAAATATCTATAGCTATTTAATCACATTTCAATAATGTCAATCAAGCTAGTGTCACTTGATTGATGGCTGAAAAAATATATGTTTGAATACAAGTTTTGCATACATTTCAGTCTCATGTTGAAATTTTCTGTCCATTCTTGCACAGGAATGATGGAACAGCCGTGCCCTTGCCAATGAGCGCAGCTGAGGAGTACAGCAGGCGGTCCATGGGACTTCTCAACTCCATCCAGCGCTTCTTTCTCTATCACATGATCGACATCTACAGCTGCGATTTCTCCACGAGTGGCCTGTCGGCTGACTCGCTCGAAACCAAGCTGCACAGTTTCTTCTCCCGAACGACCCATGACGGTCCCCGTTTCGACACGTACCTGGTGTATTACAGCGGTCATGTGCATCCAAATGGTGACTGGGCCTTGGCAGGTGGGTATTACTGTGTGTACGGTGCAGTGTTGTACCCGAGGCCAGCCTCAAGGCCAGTCTCTAGTGGCCTTGGTCTCGGTCTCGGTCCGAGTCACCTGTACAAACCCTATGGAAATGATGTGTTTTGGGACCACCTCAGTCTTGGAACCTGTGGTCTTGATACGAAACCGGACTACAGTGATATTTTTATGCCTCTGCACTAAAGGTGGATGGAGGCATCGGTGTTTTGGGGTCCGCTCAGCAGTTGGTCTGATCATCTGTCCGTGTGTCCATCTGTGTTCTCATTAGCGCAGCAACTTAATTTGATCTGTTGATTGGATTTTAATTAAATTTGCCTAAGTATGTACTTTGATACAACAATGAAGTGATTATATTTTTCAGTTGAGGCAAAGGTCACATGACCTTTTACCTGTCTGATTTTAGCTTATTATTGCAGTGATAGCTTAAAAAGCAAATATCAAATTTTAATGGAACATGAGTCAAGCATGTATAAAGATGCTATAATAAATTTGGATGTGGAAGGTAAAAGGGCATTATACATGTACCTGTCTGATTCAAGCTCATTAAATGGTAATAACTGTTCCACTAATGAGATTGGATGCGTATATGAAGTATTGAAATTTAATTGCAAGGAGTTATCTAACAAACGTCTGCTGTCAAGCAAAAACAAAATAAGATTGGTAGATAACGTAATACTTTTTTTTTGAGAATCCTCTGATCAAGACTTTATGGTAATGTAACAGGGAATGATATTCTTCCTTCTCTACAGGTTTATCTAGCAAGTCATAAGGACAAAGCTCTTTGTCTAGACTTCCTTATTTACAAAAAGAAAAAAATGATAAAAGGAGGGCACTGTTCATGTTAACAATTTCTTCCTTCTTCCCCTTTTGTTCTCTTTCTTTTTGTTTCCATTCTACTACTACTACTACTGCTCATACTTCTACTACTACTACTACTATTACTACTACTTCTACTACTTCTTCTGTTAGATAATGGGGTTCTGAAGTTTGCCTCTCTGATGGAGCTGTGGTCCACCATCGATCAGCTTTCCGGGTCCAGACTGATCCTGGTCACCGACACACGGACCAGTGGTGAGTGGCTGACACGCATCCAGCGGGAACCGGACAATTTCATCGCCATCCAGTCCTCCATCCTTAGCAAGTCCACCGACCCGGAGACGGGAGTCAGCACGTCGGTCGGAGACTTCACCAAGGAGTGGGTCGACTTCAACTGCACGAAGGAGACGGACATCACGTGGCACGAGCAGGGCCGGCGGATCAAGGCCGCATACGCGGTGTCCGTGCGGTGGGGAGAATTCACGTTTCACCTGCCGACGGACGGCGATATCGAGAGCCACTGGCAGAGTAACTTTCCCCGTATCACCCACCCCCTGATCAAGTTGTTGCAGCTACCTAGCAGTGTGGATTTCCTCTCCCTGTGTGCTGGGTGCGTGTACTGTCTCAGGCGCTGGAAATTGAAGTGGCTACCCCCGAAGGTGATCAATACCGGTCATGGCTTCAAGCTGGTTAAGTCGTAATGAGTGATTAGGACCTCAGTTACGCCAACGTAGGCAGTCTCAGTATGGTCGTGGAGTGGGTGTTAATGCTTCATGTGCTATGCATAGAGATGTCCCAGTGTTGAATTGTTGTCTTGACAAGTGATGCAGCCTTGTAAATTATTGTATTGCTATCATCTCGCAATATTCAAAATTTGGCACTGCAACTTGTCTGTTTACACTAGACACAACTATAGATATGCCATAACTATAAAGATAGGATTAAAGCTTTAGTCTCTGTGAATGCACCTAAACGTGCACTTGGCGTGACGCATACGTGCACAAGGCATGTCAGGCATTCAGTCTTCGATTTGTAGGTTTATTTTTTGCCCTGGGCAGTCAGTGTCAAGTTACTTATTCTAGTTTGGCCAATGTAAGATATTATATCTACTTGTGCCTCCTGCAAATTTGTTGTCAGCGGCTAGTTGGCTATTTGACTTAATGTGCAACATTACAAGTTCGTTAATCAAATCTCCTGATCTGAAATGGTCTTGAACGGGGTTGGCCGGAGTGGGAAATACTGGCGGTAAATACTGCCTTGCTTATTTTTTTGGAAAATGGGAAGTAGTTAAAAGTACAGGGAAATACTACATGAAATATACACTTTAAATATTTTACTGTATTTCCTAGGTATTTCCCAAATGTTTTTTAGTATTTCCCTGTACCTCTCTATACATCCTGGTATTTCCCTGCATTGCCCTGTACTTCCCAGTAGCGGGAAATACTGAAATTTCTTGGGATATTGCCAACCCTGGTCTTAGACCACTTCCAGAGATGGGCCAAGAAAAATGTACAACATGTTAATGATTCTATATGAAGGTTGCTTGTCACATGCTAGCGAATGACCAATTTTGAGAAATAATTGCTTTCTCATAATAGTGTGACTAGGGTCAAACTAAAGTGTTGTTCCTTTCATTTTGCATTATTGCAGACATGTGAGTAAAGTGATACGATGATAGGAGATATGTTAAGTTCCATGACCTTGCACAACTGCAGTTGGACAGCGTTTGTGCAAGTTGATATGATGCCTGTTTTTATGAAGCATGCAGCTATTATGTGTGCGCGTTGCAAGACAATCACTGTTCATCATACCATTCGATCTCAAATTTTTGCTTGCTGAGAAATTTTTGTTTATTGTGTGCTTTAAAACAGTTTTTTCTTGGAAAAAAGGAAACAAATGTGCAGTGTGTGTGCAAAAAACTAAAGACCACTTAATTTGGCTATATTTTGCATAGACCCCAGCAAGAGATATTTCAGGACTTGTCCTAAAGAGGTTAACCCATTGGGGACAATTTGATTTCACTATAACATGCATTTTCATAGACCCCAACACGAGTTTAACTTGTACTTAATAGTCTTCAACAGGTTAAGGTTTGCCCAAGTTTTGGATAGTTTACCCATAAAGTTGCATTCAATATATTTCAAAAGATTTGAGTATAAAAGCAAGCAATCTCTGAATATGCAAGAGAACATCTAAATGCATCAACTGCTAAAATACATTTTGATATTTCCATATTTTTTACTGTCAAAATCTTTCAAAGGCTGAAAACAAGCTGAATTACAAAATACCAGGCACATTATTGGAATGGCTTCATAGAAAAAAAATAAATGCCTTAACTAATTAATCCTGGTAAGCTGACAAAATATGGAATCCTACAGTTTGCACAAAATACTCTTTAATTAAGGGGCACTGTCGTGTCAAGACACATAAAATGAATGTATTTTATCAAATCAGTTGATAAAACCTTTTCTTTAAATAAGGAAAACATCCAGTCCATGTGCACCGTCAGTACCCGATTGAGGTTACACATGGTTGAGCGTGTGCACCATCAGCACACAAAGTGATAAAATCTGAAATAATTTGTGTTGAAAGATTATTTTTTAACTTTTTGCCACATTGTGGAGTGTCATGCATGTGTCAATTGTAATTTGTAGTGTTTGCATGAAATGCAGCTGTTTTGCTTTTATTTGCTTTGGGGGTTTTGTTTTGTTTTTGTTTTTTTTGCTCCAGAGTGTGCATTTAGGTTTTATGTATTATACTGTAAGTGTACTTGTCAGTTTAATTTTATGCTGTTCATTACAAAATGAGTTACATTCAGATGTGTGGATAATGTATGCCTGTTTGTAAATACATGCATCGCCAAAAGAGCCAACTGTGTATGACTGATGTAAATATAAGAAATTGCATAATGTTTGAAACTACACGTAGGTGAAATATCTTGAAATAACATGCTTTTTGACATTGTAACCACCTTGTACAGAAGCTGCGCATGCGGGTGTCTGTCTCGATTCTCTTGGTGTAAATTCACATGGGATGTGTGCTTATTTAAAGTAATGAATACAACTTAATGATATATATGTATGTACATTGCTAATTTATACTTTATGACCAGAATTTTACATTTATGTTTTGTAAATAATTTGGTACTGAAAGACAGATTCAGCTTTTGTAGTAAGTGCATATTGTGTAAATGTCTAAGAAAACTAATTTATCTGCAGCCAAATATGTATGTTTATTTTATAAAATATGTTGGACAACTACAAAGCCCTCTTCCATCATATACAGTATTTATTATTTGAAATAAACAGAACCAGAATTTCTATGTCTTGAGTAGGTTCAGTTTTTAAAGATTTCTAGTTAACCCAAGGAGTTAGCTGATGTTAGGTTGTCTCAAGTTTTCAGTCGTGCAGTCAAGTAGTATTTGTACAGTAGAAAGCACGCACATTCCGTCTGTTTTTTGAAAAAACATCTGACGTAGAACATGCTTTTGTCATAGATGCCAAAGTTTAAAAGAAGAATTCCATTTGATTGAAGTTATTGAGGAGTTAAGATCATTGAAGGAGGTAGCTTTATTATCAATATTTTTTCAACACTGAACTCACATTTTTTTTTTGTGGGGAGGGGGAAGTGCCGCTATGTGAACCACTTGAAAACATGCTCAGTAGAGGTGGGGGATGTAAGATTTTATGATCACCATACTTGATTTTAAAACGTCAGGGAAAAGGTAAGTACATTGTACGGGGCAGGCAAATTTGGAGTAACTTGGCTGCTATAAAACCTCTTAGTGGATCAAATATTTGTGACCATATTGCTTTGCAACCAGAACAAAATTGTAATCAGCAATCACTCTAAATTATGGTATTTTCAGATGGGTGAAAGCAAAGTAGAATCACTATTTGCCGTAACACATTGTTCATGTGAGTATACCTTTTGCAATAGGTTTTGAATATCTGCTACACTTGGTGCTTCTGTTTAATTGCATATAATACACTGTAGGCCATACTAATTAAACTTCCTTGGGCACAATACCAGAATTATTTAAGTCATTCCGGCCACAAGACACAGAGTTTTTCTTTCCAAACGATGGCAGGACGCTGCGAGAGAACAATATCAACATGCTACCGCAGTGGAATGACCGGCATGTTATTGGTTCAAGGCTGATTGATAATGACTTCGTTCTGGATGCACTTAGGACAAAGTTATCAAAAATAGCAAAATTAGTTCTCCAACCATAAGGCCACCTAATAATATTGTTCCTCTGCCAAGGAATGGTCGGAAGTTATCTGTGGGTCTACCATTTTCCCTCGGGAGAGTTAAGAAACCATCGTTTTACTGCATCAGAACCATTCAAAGCTCATTGTCTGGTTCAGACCATCTCTCGTTGTCGGAACAATTGGAATAATTCAGGTATTGTGCCCTGGGATAGTGTAAATCCACTGAATATGCAAGGAGGGCAATTTGGATTTCTACGATAATTGTTTTCACAATCATGTGATTGCAGAATAGAATCACATGGAATTTTTATCTGCCTGTAGTATGATATTCAAATTTGGTGGTGATACCCTTATTTGTAGAGAGGACCATAGTTATGAGACTATGTCAAACAAAATATGATACGCAGATGTTGCTACTGTAATTAATGATTTGGTGCAATGTTATGTATATGTCCACGTATTTCACGAAAACAGAAACTGCGAGTAATTTATCCTCATATCTGTATAAATGAATGTGAAATGCATTTGATGACATATATATTCTTGAATTGATTATGTTGATAAGATTTATATATTAATTTATTTTGCAAAGTAATTCTTAAAATAGAATATTTTCTAATATGCCTTGTGTTGCCCCGAAATACTAGCCGTAACTGTCATTTGTAATACTGTTTGTTCATTAGAGTGCATATCTTGTATTAGTTTTTATAAGATGCTGAAAACAGTTAGGACCTGAGGTTGATAAGTACTTAATAGATTTTTTATTTTGATAGAAACATTTCCAAGCTGTAGTTATGTGGATTTGACAAAAATGCTAGAATCTGTCTCTAATCGTGAGTTTCTATATTTTATGTTTTATGTCTACAGTATTTTCCTATGAGAGTACCATTTGTTTTCAAGTTGCTTTTATAGTTGAAGGGGAATAGAAATCAGTCATATGTGCATTCAGAGAATACAGAACAATAAAAGAGAGAAAATGTGAAAGTTTGGACAAATTTTGCTGAACAATTCAAGAGTTATGAATGTTCAAAGTTTATTTAATACTTCTTATGGAATATGATATTTTAATTGGCAACTCTAACACTTTTTTGTGATGAAAATGTGGAGAACTTCCGACTGGTTTTGCACCCAAAATTTTGACAAAAATTTACACTTTTCCGAGGTGTTGGCTGAGAAAGTGACCAAATTCTTTGAGAAAAGCATGCAGAAGCAGTTTTGCTGTTACTGAAATAACAAGCAAGAGAAAAATGGATTTTTGATGAAAAATGAATAAAAGTGAGAATATATGGGCCGGGTATTCTCCAGATTCTAGTCACAAACAGTGGCAGCGTTGCAAATTTAAGAATCCTCCATATTAAGAATTAACAAAACTTTGATTAGTCACAACTCTTGAATAGTTTTTAGCCAAATTTGATGAAACTTTTACAGTTTTCTTTCTCTTTTCATTTTGTATTTTCTGAATGCAGGTAGATGACGACAGTTTGTTGTCGGGTTAGTATTAGCTATACTTTCCATATTAAACGAAATTGCTTTGACTCTATCCCGACAAAATAAAAGGAAAGCTCAATTTGTTTTCCACGACTCCAATAGCTCTCGTTCTGTCCACCATGGTTGTCCATAGAGAATGCGACATTCGTCAGCCCTATAAGGCTCCCATGGGCTTTAACCAATATTTTGCACACGCAGTAAGGTACACTTTGCCAAATCCGTTATTTGAATTGACTATTGTTATATCGAGAAATGTGGACACTGATGTAAGTAACTTACATGTTTTGAACTAGACGAAGCAGCATTAAAATGTATATTTTATGCAAAATGAATGATTATTGTATGTGGCATGGTATTTGCCGATATTTGCAGGATTGATATTCGCGAAATGACAATGAGTGTGTATATATTTCAAGCGGTCGTGTCATCTGTTTGTAAAACTTATTGCTATAACTTTGTAAAATGTGATTACAAATCAATTGCAAATCTAATTTAATAAATGTAATGCATCGAAAAGATCTCTGTGTCAGTGCAATTATTTGATGTTTTGGGGTTTTTTATGATGGCCCGTCAACCCATGATAATACCATACACTTCGTTAGAGATTAAAAAAAATCCGTTCAACAAAAACTATATTTTGGATTTGATATAACATTCATATGATTCCTAATTAACATGCAAAATTGTGAATATAACTCCCCGATGCAGGGTGGGCCAGGTGGTGGCATGGTCTGAGTGACCCATGAATTTCGACCCACACACCCTTATATTTATATCAATACCTAGTACTGGCTTGTATTGAACGACTGTTTGGATGAAACATGATGAATTCGTTGAATTGTTTTGCAATGTTAGCTTGTCAATCACGCTTTTGAACACACCATATAATATATCATTTGCTCAACAAAAGCAAAACAAAGGGAAAACAACATCGTTCAATAGAATTTTGTCTTGCAGCAAATTTTTTTTTTTTTATAAAGTAACACAAAATTGTGTCAGTGATCCAATGGTGCCATTTATGCGGCTCTTGATGCAGTAGGGTTACAATATGGTAATTTAACTTCGTGGAGTACCGTATAGTCTGCAAGCCCAGACTATAAATTGAGCAAGATCTAATGGAGTTACTGCTTGCTTTAGAAATAAGTATAACACATGACCTAAGCAGTAATCTACAATGTTTACGCCTTGTTCTTCGCACAGATCGAAAAGGGTTTGTGCTTGCAAGCTGCTCCATATATAACAAAGGAAATATTGACGTTAATGTCTGAGAGGAGAAAAAAGAAATAAATGTGTTGATTAATTTTTAACAGATTTAATGAATGAAATTTTAAGCATGATAATACCCCAACACCAATTGAAAGCAAAAAAGCACAAACTAACTCGTTATTAACATGTAAACGGTATAGTATCTAATGAAACAAGATTGTGTCCGTATTCGGTAAAGATTTGGAGAGTAAGATGACAGAGAAATTAACCGCTGGAACGCCAGGGACAAAAAAATAACTAAAATGTGGCTAAGTGCATTTATTCCCAATTTCAGTGGTTGCAAAGGAATAACAAACACCCAATGACATAATTACTGACGGTGGAAAATGAGCATACCATTGTGAAATGACACAAATCATTCATGGAGCAATGGGAACCGCAAAAATGCCATGCTTTTACTCCATGAGAATTACACAATTCCGCATCCAACGGGTTAAATTATACCCTTTATGTGGACAATTCTTTGTAATTAAATGACCAAGAAGCAAAAAAACAGAACCATTTCAATATAGTCATACATGCATGATTTTAGTGAGTGTGGTGACTAACTATACGCCTCACCACCCAAAATGAGTTACCGAATGTCTACAACCCAACCCAGAATCCACAATAACTTGAATTGATAATAATTTGAATTTATAATAACTAGAATTCATGACTTGAAAATTTAAATTTATTCTACATAAAGGAGCAAGTTGGGGCTATCGTCTGCACCCAGGTTCCCCATATCGATTGCATCTGTGGTGGCTGTCGATAGCAAGTAGTTCAGCACCTCGTCGGAGGTATACCCTTGTTCCATCAACACTGCTGCTGCTCCTGCAAAATGAGTAATTAAAATAAGGACTAGGTAATGATGATTGTATTTGATTGATTGATTGATTGATTGAACCATTGATTGATTGATTGATTGATTGATTGATTGGTTAATTGGTTGGTTGGTTGATTGATGGATTAGTTGGTTGATTCATTGATTAATTGAATGTTTGATTGATAGATAAATTGACTGACTGATTGATTGATTGATTCATTGATTCATTGATTAATTGATTGATTGATTGGTTGGTTGGTTGGTTGGTTCATTGGTTCATTGATTGATTGACTAACTGATGGACTGATTGATTGATTGATTGGTCGATTGATTGCTTGCTTGATTAATTGATTTTATAGACCCTATCATCCCGCGGAACAGAAGATTTTCAAGCAAACATTGATTGATTGTTTGATTGATTGATTGATTGATTCAATGATCGATTGATTAATTGATTGATTGATTGATTGATTGATTGATTGGTTGGTTGATTGGTTGATTTTATAGACCCCATCCCGCGGAACAAAAGATTTTCAAACAAACAAAACAAACATTGACTGATTGGTTACTAGTACATGTATTTGGTTGATTGATTGATTGATTGATTGATTGATTGATAGAATGAAAGAGGGATTGATTGCATTGATTGATTTACTAGTTGCTAGTTGCTAGTAGCTAATTATTTCACGTACTGATATGCATCATATAATTATCTTTACACATTTTCAAAATATTTTTCTGCATGATGTTAGTTAAGCCCCCCCCCCGCCCCCGACAAACGAAAAAAACCTTCAACTCCAAATCATCTTTAATTCATATTCCAGTTGTGACGTCATCATCTCGTAACACTTGCGCTAAATAAAAGACACGGTTATGCGCCTTCACATACTTTACTATTACTAAGTACTCCTGCCTATTGTGAAAATGTTTCCGACAAAGTTAGCGATGACTATTTTGATTCAAAGGTTGTCAGATGGGGTAGGCCTATTTTGTGTTTAAAACATTAAAAATATATGATGCATAATTTTCACGAAATAATAGTGATTTGGTACCATTTGCTAACAGTCCAATAGGCATCAACAGAAGTCAACATGCATTTGGGTTGTTGGGGCCGTTTTAAAGATTTTGCAACTGTCGAAAATTCCGCACTCACCCGACACATGAGGAGCCGCCATACTGGTTCCGCTGATGGTAGCCGTGGCCGTGTCCGACCCGATCCACGCCGATTTGATAGACGAGCCAGGGGCGAAGATATCCACGCACGGCCCGTGATTCGAATAGGCCGCCTTGCGATCATTGTATTTCTCCGTAGCTCCCACAGTTATGGCCTAGAAACACCCGCCAAATCACACAAAAAATAAGATAAAATAAAATAAAATAAAATAAATAAATAAATAAATACAAAAATAAATAAATAAATAAATAAATAAATAAATAAATAAATAAATGAATGAGCTAAAGTTGCATTTGGAGCCTACCAAAATATTTAAAAAAGATAACATCATTAATCCGAGAGGTAGAAAATCAGAAATAGATGATAGGAAATGTGAAAGACAAGTAAAAGCGTGATAAATTTAAGTTATAACTCAACGAATGATATCTATAAATTAAGGGGAGGGTTCAGAAACGCAAAAAAAAAAAAAAGAGAATTGTTGGGCATTACTATTCAACTATGCACCCAGACTGCAAGTATTTAGTACATTAGCATACATGTTATAAAAGAATGTCCGTATCTCTAAAATTGTGAACCCTTGATTCGTAGAATTGTTTTTCTTTGATGTCTGGTTTGTTTTATGATGTTCAAATTGATAGATAACCAGTTAAGAATCAAAAGTTGGGAAACTATCGCACAGATAAGAATACACAAAATTGGAAATTTACGTTGTTATTTTGAAAATATCAATGAATGAACACCCAGATAATAAATGTCAACCTGATGGTTAATTCGAACACTACAGTCTATAGGAGGAAATATGTATGACAACACTAGTCAGTTATAAATTTTCAGTTTCAAAACACTTAATGATAGTTTTGAAGTGTAATTTTTCGGAGCTTTCTTTCAAAATCACATGAAAGACATAGGGACATGCTTGTTTTTATGGAAACATTAAACAATAACAATTTACTAGACAGGCGTTTTTTTACCACTAGACCACCGAAAACTAATAATATCAAGAACTACGCGCAATATAATTTATTCACACAATTCTGGCAACTTACGTGATATGAATTAGAATTAAAAAATCAACCTGTTGAAGGCGATATATCTTGTCACAAGATCTATGAGGAAATCCGTGTCAAAGCAAATTAAATCAAATTGGGGCATTCTCAGTGGTCACGTGGTAATGAGTCCTGTCTAGTAATCAGGAGGTTGAAGGTTCGAATCCTCACCCGAGTCTGCCGTTGATAGTTTTTTTTTCAAAGTTGCTCAGAAAACACATTGTGCTGTGGTAATTCGTTTTCCCAGCCATTTTCGTCATCTTTTTGTGAGATTTCGTTGACTTTCAATTCAGTTTCGTCTCGCGGAGAGCGGAACGTGTAAATGTTATTTTCAGTTAAGTCAAGTTGCCTTTTAGATTAGTCATTTGGCAGCAGGTTTCAAATAGTTTCAATTCGGAGTGGCCAATTGTCATTATGATTCGTCCCACCTAGCGAACGATGGACAGATGTTAAAAATAAATTCGTTTTTGTTCAAGAACGTTCAAACAATTTTCATCCCAATTGACCCATACGTAATAATGCTCAGGCTTAGCAGTACAGTGCGGTTTCCTGTCTACACGGTATATTTTTGATTTTGTGTGGGTCTGGATAAATGTTTATGATTATTTACTTACACTGTAAAAAGTGTGTTAAATGATAATACATGTCTATAAATTGACACTAAGTGTTTATTGGACATCAATATTCAGTGATTTGACACACGACATTTTAGCCTTTGAATAAGTTGACTAAGTGATAACAAGAATATTTTAGAGAACTGTTTAATCGATAAACACTGTTGTTCATTGTATATGTGTTTGTGCTTATAAGATGACAATTAGAAAAGGGGAGAAATCAGAAAATCCATATCTATCACAAGAAATAAATATTTCTTTTCACACTTAAAAGACGGACGAATCTAAATGAAATTCTGACGAAGCTGGTTGTGCTCGAGCGCTCAGTGACTGTGACCGACGAACTGAAATTATAATTGACGAAACTGCACGAAATCAGTGCTAAACAGATCAGGAATGTTGTTTAACTGGTTGACAAAAGACGAAGGTGAAATTAGCATTCGCATCGCACTGTCATCACTAGACGAATCTGAATTGACAATTTTCATTGTTGGATGAAAAACAGTTTGAAAATGCCCGTGAAAACCTGTACTATATCTTACAGAGCCAAAGGTGTAGTATGACCAACATAATACACACAATGTCCATAGAGTTATATTTTTTTCTGGCATGCTATAAATTTAACAGAACTTTTCATACCAACGGGGCAGATGAAGGTGACTTTCTACACGCATCTTGGAACTCGTTGCCCGCTGCGACGACCACGACATCGCCCTGCAACACGACTTGGTCGATGAGGTCGTTCATGGTTTGCGAGAAGCTGCCCCCTAGCGACATCGACAGGGTAACATTCTTGCCCACCGTCGTGTCAGCTACGTGATTTATACCTGAGAAAGATGAGAAAACACGATAATTAGGATTGCTATGTATTTCAAATTGCTGTATCAATCAAGTTTAATATAACAAACATGTACTTGTTATTGGTTAAACCAAGCATGAAATCAAAAAAGGGTACAGGTAATGAGATTTAGTTGATTTATTTATGATTGGAGAGTTTTAGTTTTCCTTCGTTCAAATGGGTTCAAGTATGACAAATTTTGAAGATCCTGTAGACAGACACACATACACATGCACAGACACACAGACACAGGCACAGACAGACAGACAGACAGACAGACAGACACACACACACACATACGCGCGCGCGCGCGAAGGTGCAAATCTGTGCAAAATGTTGTTACAGTACAAATAGTTACACGTGGAAAGATGCTGAAAGTGTGGTATGTAAACGGTGTAAAATTGAACCCTTTTATTAGTGAATAGGAATTGAAGGAGATTGTTTTAGTTTGAAACTCACTCTATTCATTGGCAAAATCGATAGGGCCTACTGTTTATATCATGCATTTGTCGATGTATTGATTAATATGAAATGAATATTAATTCGTGCGACTGATCGATTTATAAGCAATTTTGTGGTTAATGAAAAGAAATAACAAAAAAAAATACTCTCATTTGCGAATTTCACGTACCATCTAGAATGTTACTAAGCGAGCCCGACCCAGAACAGCCAAAGACTCGTACCCCGAATACCCTGGCCTGGGGCGCGACGCCGTAGTTCTTCCCCGCAGCAGTGCCCGAACAGTGAGTTCCGTGACCATGGCAATCAATTCCCTGTAGATTTACCGGGGAGGAAAATAATCAATCATTAAATTTGAGACAGACAGACAACAGAGAAGACACTAACGCACAAACACACGCACAAACACCGACATGACGATTACAGTACAATTCCTATAAAGGGATTGTACCTGCATTAATATAGGCCTACTTAGAACTGTAATGGTGATGAGAGCAGTAGTAGTAGTA
>JZLH01S0099813.1:23083-33673 GCA_001188425.1 Eucidaris tribuloides
GGCGTATTGATTCAAAATTGGACGTTTAAGGTATATTGGAGTTAAGTCATGTATATTTTAAACATCATCACTTTGGTATGTTTTAATCGTCTCTCTTTCAATGTATTCCATTGAAGAGAGTCATGAATTTGTATTGCACTGATAATTCAATTTTAAAATTATTCGCCCAGCTCGATTTTGTAATTTTTGTAGTGAACTGGTATATTTCAGGGGCGCGGAGTCATAAATCAAGTCTGCGTAATCGAATAAAGGTAAAATAGTTGTATTATAAATAAGTTTCAAAATTGATTCAAACAGAATTTTTCTCAATCTTCCTAGGTAACTTATTACCATTCCAATCTTTTTAATCATATTTTCAATATGGACGTCCCACTTTAACTGATTGTCAACAATCAGACCCAAGTATTTTGTAAAATGTACTTGTTCAAGAGTAGATTTACATAGGGTTAATTTTAATTCATTACACTAAGAGAGCATTTGTCGATTACAAATTAGCATACATGACAGTTTTACTTTCATTCACACTCAGTCTATTTGAGGCAGCATCTATGTGTAAAATTATTTAACTCACTGTTCAGACCGATTCAATTATACCTTTGGAATTTATCTGAAAAATTAAGTACAGTAATCGTCTGCATATAATTGCAAGCTGCATTTTTAAACACATTTATTCCAGGTCATATAATGTACAAAGTGAAAACAGGGGACCTAATATCGATGCCTGTGGTCCCATAAGTTAGTAGGTAATGTGGCAGACAGCAAAGAATTGATCATTGTTGCACATTGTCTTCCAGATAAATACTTTAAAGAACCAATCATTTGAAGTATTTTTAATACCAATTATTTCTCAGTTTACGATAACAGTAGCATCGTGATCCACCGTATCGAAAGCTTTTTTTAAATCCAACAAACATTTGGAAAAAAAACTCCCAGTAACTTTTCTTATCAATCATCGAACCATTGATTGTAACATGAATAGGTTGGAGGTAGTAAGGTGGCTTAGGCTGAATCCTGACTGAGCATCAGACAATACACTGTGTCCGATTTAAATAGACCATTAAGCTGCTTGTCACTATCCTTTCCAAGACTTTTGATAAAGACACAGTATAGAAATACGCCTGTAATCATGAGGTGAATTTTTATCGCTCCCTTCAAACAAATGGTATAATAACTTTAGATAGTTTCGCAGCGGGTAGAAAAATTGTTCGCATCACACAGAGATTTATTAATTAGATGAGTGAGCAATTGATGGCAATTCTCAAGGGCACACGATTTTAATACAAAGACCGATATTCCATCAACCCCAACAGATTTCGTATTTTTTAAATTCTTCAAAATTTTAATAACATCATATTCCAATACTTCCTCAAACACAAACGGATCATCGACTGTTTGCATATTATCATCAATATCTGGTTCAAATATTTGATTTTGGGGTAGTGTAGCTGATAATTTAGCACCAATATTTTAAAAGAATGTATTAAATTCTGTCACAACTTTTTGAAGAAATATCGGGATTTGTATGATTTTACAGATTTTACCATATACACCATACAGTTTTGTGTTCTAGGGTGTTTATCCATTCGAACACTATTTTGTGTTTATGTAGCTCAGACATCCAAGTTTGAATATTTTTTTTTAAATTAAATCTCTACAATTTTAAACTGTGTCTTTTAAAGCTGGTTCTCGTTCTGATATCAAGATATGTATTCGAAAACCTGCTTCTTCAGGATTAAATATATTTATACATTTAGGATATATATTAACAATAATCTATATGATTAACACATAACTTACTTGTATGTGCATAACGCATGGTACGAAAATAACCACTTTCTATTTATTTTATTCGATGAGGACCCTATATATTTTTTCTCTTCAAAACTCCCTTTTTTGTTCAATTATTTTTAAAAGACTCCTATCTCTCCTCCCTCCTCTCTTTATCTGTCTGTTCCTCCGCCCCCCAAGATAACTCTGTGGTTAGTTCCATGTATTCTTTCCAATTTTATTCTGCAATCCAACTACATTTGAAGACGAACTACATTATTTCATTTTTCATTTCATGTCATTTTCAGTATCCAAACAAAGTAGAATTTAAAAGAATATAATGATTATAATTGTAATATACAAAATGAATATTGTTAACAATAATAAAGGCCCAAGTAACTAAATCTAGAAGTATACAAAATACATTATTGTAAACCATAAATACTGTATCTGCCCAAGTATGACGGATACGTTATTATTGGTGAAAAACAAATTGACAATAGTTAAACGTGGATATAGAAGGATCTCACAAATACAGCAATTCTTGTGGAACTAGTAAGATCCTAACATAATTCATGAATCGCTGTAAATTATACTTTTGAATTTAGTATTTATTTCTCGTAAAAGTCATGTTAAATGCAATGAATAAAAGGAAATACCATAATCATGTGTCACATAAAGTCAGACGTTATTGCGTTTGGTATGAGGCAAAGTAATGAATACAAAGTAAAGTTGAATTTGTTGGTTATACAAAGCAAATACCATAAAATTTATCTGCAATTGCGTCTGACTTTCAGTGATACATTATGTATCATATGAAGTCAGAAGCAATTGCGTTTGGTATGAGGCAAAGTAATGAATATTAAAAAGTTAAATTTGTTGGTTTATAATCATGGATCAGAGCTCTCCCACGACTTACAAGTCACACTGTCACATTATATAATGCTCAGGGGCGTGAATCCATTTTTCGAAGGGGGGGGGGTCAAAAAGCTAGAAAATGCTTCCCCCCCCAAAAAAAACCAAAAAACAAAACAAAACAAAACAAAAAAATAATAATAATAAATCGGCGCGCTCTCTCGCAAAAAATTGCAATTTACCATTTTCCGAAAATTTGAAAATTGCGTATGTTTTACAGTATTTTAAAGTTAAAGGGAGAAGGAGCCAGCAACTAACAGGCATAAGTTAAGAAAACATTTGAGTCCTTGCCAACCAATCAGATTGCACATACACAGATCTGGAGCTGACCATGCGTGACCGATGCGTGCCACCCGACGTGTGTTAGTCACGCCTTGGTAATGTATGCACTGTTTGAATCGATAAGCTCCTCCCCCTATAGCTGTTTTCTGCAAGTTTTATCCCGGGATAAAACTGGCAGAGACGTAAAATAAACACAAATTAACTAATTTATAGGGCCTTGCTGAGGGTGCGTATTACACAGTACCCTTTATTTATGCACCATGTACCATAATTCTCAATATTCACAATGTCATTTTTTCCCTTAATTTATGCCTGTTAGTTGCTGGCTCCTTCTCCCTTTAAGTTTTATGTTTTTTGAAAAATAATTTTCATTACGTTTCAAGGAATATTTTTCAAAATTATTGTGGGGGTGGCAATGCCCCACACCCAATTTTTTTTATTGAGGTGGCGACTACCATCCCGTCCCCCAGGATCGAAGCCCCAACTGTTTAGGCAAGTAAGATAACATTATTGCAATAGCATACAGTGTGATTTGAATAGGAAAAGGTAATTGAGATGCAACAGAAACTAAATAAATTGAAGTTAGCCTTGTGATATTTCTCCAACTAAACAGTTGTAGTAGGTATAGAATGATAACGTATCAAAATGTATACAATACACAATGACTGACAGGTAAAATTGTTTGTATAGTTGCATCGGTGCAGTCTTCTACAGTTTACTTTAACTGATATAAACGTATGATATCATATTTATTCCTAGCTTGCATTGAACAACGTAAAAGTTGAAAATATTGTTTGTAATGTATTATAATTATGCATATTATTTATACATAGCATGTGATATAATTTGAATTAAGATATATCTGATTTATATGACACTTCTTATAATCTAGTCATTATTATTGTGAAACAAAAAAATAAACAAAAGTAGTTCTCTGTAAAAGTTTTGGAAGCGAACTTTTCTAGTAGATATTTCAAAGAAAATGATATTGAAAATCACACAGAAAAAAGCATAATAAACGTGAGAATTAAAAAAAGGGGTTGAAAGTACGATGCAAGGAATATCAAAGTCAGTATTACGTTAGGGTACAAAGGTGCAGGTCAATTTTTTTTTATTGATAATAAAGATAATTATCTCAAGTTAAAAGATAATCAAATACACTTATGAAAGTCTATCTGACATGTTGCTCGTATATTCATACGGTTAGAAAAATCAAATAAAGAATTTATTTGTTGAAGCAATTCGGAATTTTAGACATGTTTGAAGAGTTATGAATCTTTCAAATGAATTTCAAAGTTGCAATCACTTTGTTCTTTTTTTTTGGTGGGGGTGGGGGTATAACAACTTGCCACTAGTAATGTAGACATTCTTTGCGCGCTGAATTTCTTCTGAGGGGATAATAATGACAATGGTTCTTTTCATATTTCTTCAAATTTTGCTTACCTTATTGCGGTATTGAAAATGGTAAGTTTTCTACCGATGTTACTTAAGCACACTAGCTTTTTTAGTGTCTTCAGTACAAAGGTGAAGAAAAATAAGTATTACGATTGTTCAGTTTAATTGTGCGATTGTGTGCAAATGCAACAGTAACGTGCAAAGGGTTAAGTACTGCGCTTATATCATAAACAATGATTCCACAGCATTGTGCTGAGTACATGATATACGTTATGAAAATGGTAAATGAAAATGTTATAATACCGTAAAGTAACATTGAACAGAAAAAATATAAACATAATTTTAACTTAATGGTAATTGTCAATTGAAACTGACACAGTGAAATAAAGACAACACAAAATGTAAGTTCCCCCTTTTTCAAAATACCATAACTTTTTGACGAAACAAATTTGAGCAGAACAATTTAGCAGTTGTGTTCTAACATTGACTAACTTCTGTGTCAAAATGCGCTTGATCGGTCAGGTCATGAATGAGTTAGCATGTATTAAAGGAAAAATTGTCACTTTTCAACAGTCACAGGAGTTATGCATTATGCCAAAATAACAGTATTTTTTTCGCTTTATTAATTAAGTGTGCTCACTCAATCATAACATGGCTACAACCTCTTATTTGCGTGCCGATACAGTTTGCTGAAAAATATCTGATTTCAATTTTTTCCTTAAATTTACAGTTTCAAACTTTAGGAAGGATGAAAATTTTTAAATTGAGAACACCAAACCGTAAAATATGTGGAAAGTGTCTGGGGAGGTTTAAGGGGGTAAAACGGTAAATAATTAACATAAATAGCACTAAATCAGTCAGAAACTAGAAACAGAATTTGTCAAAATCCTGCATCATAAATCCCCCAAATGACGCCTGCGAATTTTGAAAAGTGACATTTTTACCTTTAATATGTGCTCACTCAAGCATGACTTGACGAATCAATCACACATAAGTTATACAATGAATGCAGAAACACTGTTGCCAAATTAGTCTGTTCAACACCATTTTGTTAAAAAGTTATGCATGTTAATTTGAAATGGGGAACTTACTCTTTGTGCTGTGTTTACAATGTACCTTTTCCAGATTCTCGTCGTCTAGGTCAAAGATGGCGGCCTTAAGAAGCCTTCCATCAATAATTCTCCGAAGGAGGAGATGCCCAGGTCGAGGAGCAGTGGGAAGAGATGAAGTAACTTGATGAACGAAAGAGGCGACATCAACATCACTCTGCCATGGATAGAGATAAACGAGATACTGTCATTATACAACTAAAAATATTTTGGATAGAAGTGATGTCACACAATTTTGAGGGCAATGGATGAAGTGATATACCGTACATGTCGCTTATGCACGTTACCGGAATCCAGACACTTAATTACTGAGTGTACAATGTTTTTGTTTGCTTAAAATTATTTATGGTTTTATTTACAACTACATTAAATGCCATCAAAACGTAAATTCTACCAACACCCGGGTTTGTTAATTTGTAATGATTGATCTTTTCCGGGTTTTGTGTATACTTGACATGACATATTTCAAAGATAATATCCATTGGTTGCAGATAACGGAACCGTTCATTCGTGCATCAAAATATAATATTACATATTCACAATATTATGACAATAGTTTGATACATAATCCCATGGGGCAATCTTAATCGTTGACTTCTACTGAAATCATTCGAAAATAATTTACTCAACTTCCCACAGGACCTAAAATCCAATATAGGTCATCACTTGCTATTTTAAATCTGTCTTCCTCGTTACTTCCGACCTCACTATTATTTAAAACCCCTTCTAAACACTCTAAAAACTCAATGGTATATACATGTATGACTACACTTTCAAAATCTTGCATTTGACATTTGGTCTGCTAAATCTATCGGTACATGCTGAATAAAAATAATAAATACATTTTTGAAATTGCCGTTCCTCGTCCCTTTTAATGTTGAAATAGCATTTAAGTTTTTAGCATGTTATTCAATATCTTGTTAGGATGAATTTATAAATTGGCGTCCTAAATGACAATGATATTTTCTCCGATTCACCTGACAAAAATGTTTTTTACCAATTTGTGGAGACAGAAAAAACAAGATACGTGTTGCGGAAAACTGTACAGAAATCAGTACACAATGTGTCATGTGGATAAGGATTTCAATACTATAATTCATTTCAATTCGGTGATATTAAATCAATAATATACAACAAATAACATTTAATTAGCAATAGACAGACAAAAGCACAGGCCTACAGATATAGAAATCAATAAAAAAAAAGATGACTATCAAACAAATCAGTTCTACTGATGACAGAAATGTCATCTTACATCACTGATGCAATCAAATTACCCTCTTTGAACCAGCATACCTTAAGAACAACGATGTACTTGTTTGGGATTGGATCTTCATTTTGCAAAACTGGAACCAGTTCCGCTTTGGCAATCGTCAGAAAGCACAGCAGACAAACCCACAACATTGTTCTAAAAGAATAAGTATAAAAGAAAAGGGAATTCTTTGTATTAGTAATTGTGAGTGCCTAAATTCGGCAAGCTTCGGAGCAAAATCTCGACGAATATACATTCCAATCTTTATATCACTGTACTTTCAATGAGATATCGATAAAATTAATGCACCTTCGACTATTGTATTGATAAGTAAACATCCCCGCTAGTGTTGTCGCCAATAAACCAGTCCATAATTTCCATCCAGAATCCAAATTCCCCCGAGGCGGCCGACTTATACACTATAAAACGTGTATTTAGCAATTAAACATTTCAGAAAGTGATGGCAATGTCTTTTTCACCAAGTTAATACATGTTTAGATTGTTGCCACTAAGTTTTTTTGGGGGTGGGGGAATTGGACACCGACGTTTAATGATTTTACACGGTACGTTTATCTTCTGGACATGTTTACAACACGATAGCAACAATGTATTAAGATATGTGCAGTATCTACTTGCTAGACACAGATTTGATAATGTGCGTAATCAGGTAATAAAAAATCCATTCTCCATTCGATTAACGCTGTAAATATCATGTTGATGGTCCCTGCATTTCATTTATATTCTTTGAAATTTAAGTGTTTCCATTACTATTCAATATGAAATAATATCTGTACTAAAGTCAATATTAATTTTGTATAAGATCCTGTTAACACTTTGTTAATTTTTTTTTTTACATTGTACTCATATTGGAATGCAGAAATGAAACTGAACTTAACTAGATACATGCAGAGTTCGACTCCGCTATACAAATTGGAGGCAAGTACGCATCGTCCTCCACTCACACAGGTGGGGGACAAATTGAACAAAATTAAGTTTGTATATGGCTATGGCAACACTTTGCTAAATTTGGGTCCATTGTATTCATATTGGAATGCAAAAATAGAACTGAACTGAACTAAATACAGGGTTCGACTCCGCTATGGAGACAAGTTTGCGTTGTCCTCCACTGAAATCCACTCACACAGGTGTTATGTCTTAATGAGGACAACACGCAACGAATATACCCTACATGCATGTAATATACTCAATTCGATCTCGATAACTCAATTAAACTTACCCGGCTAATTTCGGTTGAGTTGAGTATCCGTGATCAATAACTGACCTGGGCAAGAAAAAGTAACAGCCCAACACTGCAAAAAGTATAGAGTGCTAATACCTACTTTTCTTTCAGCGAAGTGAATTCGGAGTGGGCATATAGAAATTAATATATCTCTCAATGCAAGGAAATACTTATCACTATCCTCATTACAATTTAACCAGGTAAACACTAGGTTTTATCTTCTTCCATGAGAAACATCCATATGCCACGATGATCAATGCGGGCGATAAGCTCAGTCCCAAATTGGCCGAAGACAAGTTCAGTGAATTTTAAAGACATATATAGGCTAACATTGTGGAGCTTCAAATTAAAACAAAACTCAGCTGAGTTACACAGTAGTGCTTAAATTGACAATTTATCACCCCAAACTTCAAAACTTTGAAAAGTTATGCGGCCACTGGCAAGATATGCATGAATCAATTTCGCCCATGAATTTCCACTGCAGTGGAGTGTAAAACAGCTTAGACCGCAGCAAGTCTATGGGAGGGAATGGGCATGGAGAATCCGGTCAAGCTGAGTATGCCCACGCATGGTATTACCGGACACTATTGTATTACCGGACGCGCGTTCTACGCGCGGGACTACGCGTATCGAATATGCGAGTCGAGTGGGGTGATCAAGAAGTGTATGACGCATCGTAAGAACACAAAAAAACTTAGAAAATTTACATATTTATGACAAATACATGCCTTTTTCATGAAATAATCCAATTTTCCTAATGCCCGTGCAAAGTGAATGGCCGTCAAGCTTGTTTTGAGAATGTCATTTTGCTATTTGTTTTCCGTGTATTTTCTTCTCGCGCGACTTTTGCGTTTTGCCATAGACATAACACGGTGTCCGGCAATACAGGTCGATTTTCAGCGCCGCGAAATAAAGACAATTTTTGAAGGGGTTAGTTCAACTGCCGATTTCGTCAGATTAATCAAGTGACTTTCTTCCTTTTTGTTGAAATATTAATATAGACATTTGAATGAATTGAAAAAATATGATTTTCAAGAAAATCAATCAAGTTTATTGTGTGAATTCTGCATCCAAATAAAAAGTGTCCGGTAATACGATACACCGACATACTCGTAGATTTTTTTTCACTATGTTTAAAGCACTAAACAATCATTTTAAAATACAATTTATTATATAGGCTTTATTTTTAGACCTTATCAAAGATACTAAGAGTATGGAGGATTATGTAGCTCACATTTTCTAACACATGTGGTTACTGTTAACCTGTAAGTTTAAGCAGCATCTGTAATTATAAAACATATAATGGGAGGTTGTTCATGTTTATAATATGGTCCAACTTTTGTACTTTTTTCAACTCTTACAGTGCCGTATAGATGCCAATGTGCACAGCATAGTGGTAATTTTTCTGGCATTTTTTGCCTAAAATACTATTGTAATATGACTGATATTGCACACATTTGGGATCTTTTGCACAATTTAATAGCTTTTGCCTGAATTTTGCGCCCCTGCCCCCGTTCCATACACTGCTAAAAATGAACTTGTACTTAGAAATGAAGAGAAATATCGGTGACTTTGTTGTTTGAGAATTTAAGTTTACTGTACTTTTTTTTAATAATAATGATACGATAATAACCAATATGTTTTAATTCTCTGTAACTTTGGGACAAAATGTTTTTTTATCGGACAGCAAAATGAGCACAGTTCGAGTGACAAAATGAAGTGTTTTCAGTTTTCAAAATTACATGTAGGCCTATAATTATCACAGTCTCCTTCCACTTTTGGTTCAATAGCTTGGTTGGTGGTTGCTACGTTTTGCGCGTAAATCTGTGCTTGCCTATGGCTTGCGCTATATGACGCGCCGCGAAATACTGCGCTTATACGCAAGTGCAAAGGTGCGTAATAAGGCTAGAAGATACTGCGATATTGATTGGCTAACAGGACAGCGCAATGTGACAAAGGTTCCATTACCCATTCTGTGATTGGGTAAAAGTTTCGGCGCTGTGTGAACTTTGTTGCGTAACAGGTCGGAACGAGTCCATAGAAACGGTATCCACCTGTGTAAACAAATTTGATCTTGCGTTTGAACAAATCGGACGTATATTTGCAAATCGCTGCAATTTGCTCCTCAAAATAATCAGCTCATCCTAAGATAGTTTCTTCGAAAGGCATCAGACTTGATCAGGTAAATGTTAGGAGTATTATGGTATAATACAAATATTCTTAATTCTATTTGTGTAAACATTTCCGATATTTAAATATTATTCATAACAGGAGTAGTTATACAGATTGTCGGTATGGCCAAGGTGACCTTGTGTCACCCCAAATTCATAATCAGTGCTTTCTGCTCTGAATAGCAAACTTATGTAGCTCAATTCTTTTGTCAGGGGTTATACAAATGAAACATAATATATAATTGAAGCAATTCCGTATGATTTATCTTGTTAACAATCTGCAGTTTTTTTTTCGTCCGTCTTCCTAACGTTAGATTTACATCTCAAATACTAGATCTAGTTTAATGTACTTTTCATGTGGTTGCTGCTAAATTGTTTACTGTGTTAATTTCTTCACTTTAATTTTCAAGAAATACTTTCAAATCCTATCAATGTTCTAAAAACATACTCTGTCATTTT